>CAKOAT010508488.1:198800-225793 GCA_932364175.1 Eruca vesicaria subsp. sativa
GACAGTAAAGCACCCATTAATGGTGAGAAGCGTCGGTTACGTTTAGCCGGAGGCGCCGATAGAACCGATGAGGCAAAAGCAGAAGAAATCGATGATAGCACAGAAACCCTAAAGAAGGTGGGCCGCCTTTAGAACATAAAGTTTGAGGCCCAACATCAAATCTTTTGATCAGATACAATATGACCAATCGACAAAATCAAGTTATGTTTAACCAAATGCCAAAGAACCAAACGACCAAATCCGGTACAATTTAATTTTGGGTGCTGACATGGCATTTTTTGCCCCATGCTAAAATCTGATGTGGAGGGCCTAAGAAGAGACTAAACCTAGCTTTATTATATAAGATAAGCATATATGCATTAACAAAACAAACAGATTTTTTCTAGTAATCTGTTCACTAAACCATAATCATTTGAGGAATATTCCATTAGCAAACAATCACTTGAATGTTGTTGATCCACGCACCACCACTACTAGATAAGAAACAGAAGTCACGTCTTATGGCCTCACAATGCCCACATTATTCGGTTGATATGCCTTTCCAATTAATTGCTTATGAAAATGAAATGGCCTAACTTTTTTTTTTCTTTTTAAAAATATTAGACTCTAAAGTTCTATAATTTTTTTTTAAACCAAAAATATAGTTTTTTCAAAGAAATAAGGAGAAAAATAAAAATCTTCACCTAATATATCTTAAGTTTTTTTTTTTTAAATTTTAGGGGGTCAAGTCAAGACCAAAGTATTTTTTCTAAAAGTGAAACCAATCCTTGTAAAGAGAACATAAAAATCCGTCCCCAAATCTGCATCTCCTCTCATCTCCATCTTCACTATTTGTAACCCTAAAATCTACTAATCACCGTCTCGATATGTGTGCTGCTTCACACCTCCAAAGCTCTCTCTTAACATTTAAATCGCCGCTAGTTGCAGAAGCTCTCAGTTTCTCATTCTAAAAAAGGAGATCTGAAAGTTTTAGTCTTTTCTCCAACCGATTCCACCGTCATCAGAGTCCGATCATCGTTCCTTTGTAAAGGTTCATCTCTATTCCTTCATCGAGTAGTTGACATCTCGCTTAGATTCGTTGGTTGTGTGATTCAAAGTTTCTATCTTTTAGTTGATTTTGCTTGTGTTTCCGTGAAAGATCTTTGCTTTTAGTTGATGACTGAAGATACGTTTGTATCAAACTGTTGATTTTTTAAAAGAAAATAAATATATAAATATCTTTGTGTGGTTCTGTGAAAATGAGAATCACTGTTAATGGTGTTTTGATGAATATGTTGAAGGCTTCTTAGAGATTAAAGATGTTTTTTTGATACTCTTAAGCAAAAAAAGATGATGACTTTATGGTCTACATTTGTTTACCTTCTGCTTGTGTGTTTTGATTGCTTCTCTGTTTGATATGGCGCTTGCTACTGTATATGAAATGTCAATAAAAAGCTAGAAGTGGAAGCAACTGCTTCTCGTATTCTATAAGATTGAAATGCCAAATGAAATTGTTTTCGTTCACCTTATGAACAAAATGACTAAGTAGTTACCTTTTGATGTCTCTCTTTGTGCTGCAGGTTAGGTAAACTGTTCATTTACAGAAAAAAAGATTTTCTTACTCTTTGTATGGAGTAAGAATGCCGGAGCTAAGAAGTGGAGCACGTAGATTGAGACAACCCAACCCTCAGGTGATTGAACAGGCGGAAAATATTGAGCTTCCTCGTCAGGCTGCAACAAGGAGAAGAGGGAGAGGAAGGGGAAACGCTGCTCCTCCAAGACCCACTGGTGCTGCTGGTAGGGGTCGAGGCATCAGGTTGATAGATTTAGAGGCAGAGCCTGCGGTTGGTGAGCCTGCTTTTAATCAAGTCGAAGGGGCAGCTGATAAGGATAACGCTATGGAAGGTGGTAGTGCGGAGAAAGTAGTTGGTGTGGAAGAAGATTTAAGCTCAGCTCCAGTCCCTGAAAGGGTAAGAATTTATGCTTAATCTTTATGACATTCAATCACAGAGCCTTTTTTGCATGTGAGAGATGTTGATTTTGATTTTGATTTCGTGTTTGTGTATGTATAGGTACAAGTTGGAAGCTCTCCTGTTTATAAGACTGAAAGGAAACTCGGTAAGGGAGGCTTTGGTCAAGTTTTTGTTGGTAGAAGGGTGAGTGGCGGCAGCGATAGGATTGGAGCAGATGCTATTGAGGTATGTTGTTCAAAAGCATACTGAAGATTTACAATGGTTATAGACGTCAAATCTTACAAACAAGAAATATTGTTTTCTTTTTCAGGTGGCTCTGAAATTTGAGCACCGAAACAGCAAAGGATGCAATTTTGGCCCACCTTACGAGTGGCAAGTGTACAAGTAAGACTTACCTGCATTTTTTCTTAATTTCATGCCAAGGTTTTCTTATCAACTTAGTTTCATCTCATATGTTTCTTCTCTCCTTTGGTTGTAAAGTACACTCAACGGTTGCTATGGAGTTCCTGCGGTGCATCATAAGGGTCGTCAAGGAGACTTTTACATTCTTGTATGTATTTTACTATTAACAAACTAAATATACTTTAGAATGACCATGTTATTATGTATTGAGAAGCGTTTTAAAAAATATTTCAGGTCATGGACATGCTTGGTCCAAGTCTCTGGGATGTTTGGAATTCTTCGGGGCAATCGTAAGCACTCTTCTCCTTTCACAACACTTTATTCCCTTTGCAAAATTCTTAATATGATCCATGTTCATGACATGTGGCAGGATGTCTCCTAACATGGTAGCGTGCATTGCCGTTGAGTCCATATCTATTCTTGAGAAATTTCATATGAAAGGGTTAGTGAAATGGTCGTTTAGTTTCGTTCAATTATTGTTTACCACACTATGTTTTCGTTGAGCTGATTTTCATGCCATGTTCCATCCATATATCAAACTAGGTTTGTCCATGGAGACGTGAAGCCCGAAAACTTTTTACTCGGTCAACCCGGAACAGCTGATGAGAAAAAACTCTACCTTATCGATCTTGGTCTCGGTGAGTTTTTCTTATGTAACATACCCTACGAAAAACCTTAATTATCAGTACTAGCTCCTTCTCTTATGTCGCTACAATATTCACAATAGGATACTTAAAATGGTTCTCTTCTTTGATGTTTGCATCGATGTTCACATAATCTTTTCTTTGTTTCAGCATCAAAATGGAAAGATTCGCACACAGGCCATCATGTTGAATATGATCAGAGACCTGATGTGTTCAGGTATTGTGATTAATGTGTGCGTATATTAATTCCTTTATATATATAAATATATCCTACTTTTTAACATGTTTACAATGTTTCAAATGCAGGGGAACAATAAGGTATGCAAGTGTTAATGCACATCTAGGTCGTACTGGAAGCCGGAGAGATGATCTGGAGTCGTTGGCTTATACTTTAATTTTTCTCTTGAAGGGAAGATTGCCATGGCAAGGCTTCCAGGTCTGTTTTTATTCCTTCTCATGTCCTTACAGTAATGTATCCGATTACATCTTCATTCAAGTCAATTATGTGTATCTATTGTTTGGTGTCTTTGCAGGGTGATAACAAGAGCTTTCTTGTTTCCAAGAAAAAGATGTCAACTTCTGCTGAGCTGATGTGCTGTTTTTGTCCACCACCGTTTAAGCTATTCCTCGAGGCAGTCACTAATATGAAGTTTGACGAGGAGCCTAACTATGGGAAGCTTATTTCTCTTTTCGATACTCTTATTGAGCCATGCGCTCTCTCTAGACCAATTAGAATTGATGGAGCTCTAAAGGTTGCTGGTTGTTTCCTTGTCCATATGCTTATTTTCTAAAACTTGTAAGCAAATATTTTCTGAATGTGCTTCTCTTGGCATATACAGGTTGGGCAAAAACGAGGAAGACTGCTTCTCAATTTGGAAGAAGATGAACAGCCAAAGAAGAAAATCAGAATCGGCAGTCCTGCTACTCAATGGATTTCAGTCTATAACGGTCGTCGTCCCATGAAACAGAGGTAAATAGTTTTTGCATATTACACTTGAAAGCTCTTCATAAGTGTGTAATCTTTTAAAATTCTTTTGTAGATATCACTACAATGTCGGAGAGACGAGGCTGCGCCAGCATGTACAGAAGGGAATTGAAGATGGCCTTTTGATTAGCTGTGTGGCATCAGCAGCTAATCTCTGGGCCCTCATTATGGATGCTGGAACTGGATTCACTTCTCAAGTTTATGAATTGTCACCGGTCTTCCTACACAAGGTACTAATCAGTTGAAGCAACTAGGAATCAAATCTGTTTGTAGCAAGTTAGTAACATCATTTTGCTTTTTTTTTTCAGGACTGGATTATGGAACAATGGGAAAAGAACTACTACATAAGCTCCATAGCTGGCTCAGATAACGGGAGCTCGTTAGTTGTTATGTCAAAAGGTTAGTGTTAGTGAATAATAAACTTATAACAAAAGTTCTTCATTACTTAATTTCTACTTGTTGTGAATTGGTATAGGAACTTCTTATTCTCAGCAGTCATACAAAGTGAGCGACTCATTTCCATTCAAGTGGATAAATAAGAAGTGGAAAGAAGATTTCCATGTAACCTCCATGACAACTGCTGGTAATCGTTGGGGTGTGGTGATGTCTAGGAACTCTGGCTTCTCTGATCAGGTAGGTTTCCGACATTTTTGTTTATTTTTATTGTCTGGTGTTTGATTTTCCCCTGATAGTCTAATATGATAAACTCTGCGTTGAAAGGTGGTGGAGCTTGACTTTTTGTACCCAAGCGATGGGATACACAGGAGGTGGGAGAATGGGTATAGAATAACATCAATGGCAGCAACTGCAGATCAGGCAGCTTTCATATTAAGCATACCAAAGCGTAAAATGGGGGATGAAACTCAGGAGACTCTCCGCACCACTGCTTTTCCAAGTACTCATGTCAAGGTGGGTTTCTTTAGTTTTAAACAAAGATTAGATCTTTTGGCTTTTGTTTTGTTTTGTTTCCATATACATAGGATCTGAGGACTATTGGTTGATTTTTTCAGGAAAAATGGGCGAAGAATCTGTACATTGCATCAATATGCTATGGCAGGACAGTGTGCTGATACACACTTATCATCCTATGTTATTTTAGAAAGCCAAAGACAACTGGACCTGCTTATTAATCAAAGACGTAGAACCAGACGCAACCTGTTTGTTAAATGTAATGAAAAGGATGTGTGTCCTTGGTATGTATGTACGAGTAACAAAAGAGAAGATTGAATTAGTAGTAGAAAGATTTGAGAGCTTATTTGAGTTGTTTCATTGTTATCATCCATTTGCGTTGTTCCAATGCGTCTCTAGATTTGTTCCTGTGTTCTTTTTCAGTGTCTTATAAGTAAATTGTGAGAAACCAAACCCAAGCCAAACGAAACAGTTATGTTCAAATCTTTTTATTAATCACTCATAGTAGGCACCTTATGTGACAAATATGTTGAATCTACTCAAAAAAAAAACGATTTTTCCTTACAGTTACAGACAAGGCAGTGAGCCAGTGAGACACTCTGTTCTTGGTTATGATTTAACCGAACCGGTAACAAACCATATAACAATTCGATGCACGTTAGATTCCCGGTTAAGTAGTAACCGGTCTGTCATTGCTGAAAACCCTAGAAAGCCACCCTTTTTATCTAAATTTTTTGTAAACAAGAAGTCACACCCTCTCTACACTAAAACCCTGAACCCTATTCAGGAGCAGAGCGCAGCTCAAGAACAAATAAAGCCAGAAGATGAGACCACCACGTGGCGGCGGGAGCTTCAGAGGTAGGGGAGGAAGAGATGGCGGAGGACGCTTTGGTGGTGGTGGTGGACGTTTTGGTGGCGGCGGCGGACGAGGAGGAGGCGGTCGTTTTGGTGGTGGTCGTGGTGGTGGATGGCGTGACGAAGGACCTCCCAGCGAAGTCGTTGGTTCGTTTTCTTCTCTTGTCTTAAGTTGTTTTAACCATCAAGCTTAAGACTTTATTGATAAAGTTCCCAGCTTTGAATAATGAAATGCTTCCAGCTTATTAGGGTTCCCTTTGTTAGATTCATCTTTGTGTTTAGTTAAGTTAAAGGAACAAACTTTGTGACTTGTCTCTGTTTATGACATTGGTTACTCTCTTTGGATGTAACAGAAGTTGCAACCTTTCTGCATGGTTGTGAGGGTGATGCTGTGACCAAGCTCTGTCAAGAGAAGATCCCTCACTTTAATGCTCCAATCTACTTGGAGAACAAGACCCAGATTGGGAAAGTTGATGAGATCTTTGGTCCTATTAATGAATCTGTATGTGTTTTAATCTCTTTTTTATCTTTGTGGTTTCTTCTTTTCACTACTCTGGTTGGTGAAAAAGTATTGGTTTATTTTTTTGCAGATGTTTTCTGTTAAGATGATGGAAGGTATTGTAGCTACCTCATATTCTGAAGGGGATAAGTTTTACATCGACCCTCTTAAGTTAATGCCTCTAGCAAGGTTCCTTCCACAACCAAAGTAAGGCCACACTTCTTCTTAACCTATTTGGAGAAAACATAGCTTGCTTTTAGGGTTTTAAGTGTTAGTAAAAGAATCTTATTTATGTTTTTTTTTTTCTTGCAGGGGACAATCTATGGGAGGTCGTGGGAGAGGCAGAGGTGCTCCTAGGGGCCGTGGTGGATTCTCTTCCAGAGGTGCTCCGAGAGGCCGTGGTGGATTCTCCTCAAGAGGTGCTCCCAGAGGCCGTGGTGGATTCTCCTCCAGAGGTGGCCGAGGGAGAGGAGGATACTAATAAATCTATTTTAGCCTTTTGGCTTGTAATATTTGCTTTTAATCTTGGATAATGAAAACTGCTTTTAAGAAGAAACCATGACAATGAGGTGATTGTTTTTCCAGATTCTAGTTTTTTGTTACTATGTTTTATCAAGTGAGTAAGATGTTTGATCAGTTATTAGAGTTCCTTGTTTTATTACATACAGAATAGTAATCTCATATCTGTGAACTCAAGACCATCTCTAGGCTAAAAGTAGAGGAGAAAGTTTAGAGATTGTCTCGTTTTATAAAAGACTTGATAATCTCAAAACTCCCCAGAGCCTCTGAGAATAGTAGCCGGGTTTACGTTATTACCATGATACCAATACGTATATTTGGCAACAAATCTTGTATGAAAAATATTAAAAACAAACTCATCAAATAACTCAGTTCTTAAAAATCTAAATAAAAATCCGAACATTCGATATGGTAAACAACTAATTGCTTTACAGATGATGTTGCCAATTTCTAGAGTGTCTCTCAAAAAGCGTACACCAAAACGAGTTAAGACTTTGAATAGCAGTTTTACAATTCTATAATTGCGTCGCGTTGACAAAACTTCTATCAATCATATAAATGAACATGACGATACAAATAATAGGAGGGTAGTTGAAGTCAGCCCCTTGTAGACTTTCCCACTATTTCTATCTATTTATTTATTTTGCCCTATAAATAGTAACCATTCCACATAGACCCCTTACTTTTTACACGGTTATGCAAACACACCCTCAATTTTCCGTCTCACATTTGTTTAATAACTTTAATTAAGACAATCTTCTGTGGTTGATATTTATTCTTTATATTATCACATTTGAATATTTTAATTCAAAGTTTTTTTGAAGTGCAACAAAAAAATTTCTTGGAACCAAGATAATATCTTAGAATTGAAGGACTTAACTAGAAATAATAAAAGACATTGGGACTATTTTATAAAAATGAAAGAAATATTATGCGTGTATATGTCAAAAGAGCCAAGCCATGCTGAAAAATTCAGAGACGCGTTTCCTTTTTTGCGCAGTGAAGAGGTGAGAGAGAGGAAGAGCCCTGATGTAAATCTCATCCCCTTAAATCTCTCCCTTTCTTTCGCTTATCTTTCTCCCAGAATCTCACGAAACCCTAGACTTTTCGTCATTTCTTGTGATCAAAATCCAGTTTCCTTTCTTCTTCTTGGAAAATATGTGTCCGTTGAGATTCTTGTTGGTGTTCTTCTCTGCGGTTCTCGCCGGATATTTCGCGTGGAAGACGGTGAGTTCTTCTTCCCCTGAACTCATCTCAGACGAAGACTCACCTGTAGAATTGAATGATAAACAAGGACTCTGTTTCAAAAAGGTACTTTGCTTTTTCGTTAATTCTGGTTTTCATTTTCTGTGTTTTCTTTTTTTAATTTTTTTCTTTTGATTTAAACAGAAGATGGAGAAAGGGTTTTGGGTGTTCGTGGACATGGCCAGCGGCAAATACCTGTGGAGGAATCTCAAGCACATGAGGGAATAAAACTCATTGAAGATGATTTAGGTCAACAATTTCGTCTCTTCCTTGTGCAGAAAGTTAACGGAAGGTTCATAATACGTTAGATGAGGAGTTCATAAGTAACACACCTCTGTTTTGTTCTAATTCTTACCCTGATTTTTTTTTTTTTTTTTTTTGTAATTCTGATATTTTTGTCTGTAATCTGGAAACAAAATCAATCAAAAACGTTTGTAACTTTCAGGCATTTCTTCTTTATTTACTATTCTTTTCAAGCAAATCATGAGGCAATCATGGGAAAGATAAAACACACACACTTTCATCAGATCAGGAACATTTTTAATGCATGATCGATTTTTATAACCAAATCAATACTTGTATAATCTTAGGTTCTCTTCATCAAATAACTTGACGCATTCGGGCAAATAATGTAGAATTTACAAACATCTTTTGTTGAGTTACCTAAATTCTTAAGAGCATATAGCTTGTTGGAAATTTAAACAATACTAAACATTTGGATCTGATGTTTTTATTATTCTAAACGGATATGGATATGATTATCAAAGTCCATCATAGTATCCTCCATAACATATCTGAGCTCTGGCCACTGGAAGTCCTTTCATTACAGATATTGCTTCGTTTAGCTTTGTTGCATGCTTCACCACTTCATTCATTCGCTGCAATAGTGTAACATATGTTACTAATTCATATAAATCAACTTCATACAATTACAACGAGTTTGGACATTTAAAAGAAGAAAAACCCTGATATATGACTTATTTAGAAGATTGGTTGGGTAGAAACATGTTTGATTAGTGTTCTTACATGCCTACTAATCTACCCAGTTCCGGCCCTGAATATTTATAAACCGGAAGTAATTAATAAAGATGGCCTATTGTTGTAGTTAGAAACTGAACCCATTACCTATATCTCAATTTTGACTTTTATTAACCACTAAACTACTTAATATTTTATGAAATATTTTGGCCGATATTTTACATAAACAAAAAAGGTCAGAAGCCTAGCCTTCCTTGGTTTCCTCTCAGACCCGCTACTGAATCGACCAACTCGATCTCAAAATAAAATACCTTGAGGATCAAAGTAAATGCAATTATGCAAGGAACAATGACGTTTTCTAAAACGTGTAGTGTGACTTTGAAGCAAGAAAAGATAAACACGAAACGTGTAAAGACAAAATAAGTATCTTCTCCAGCAATTATTTATTGTTCAATTTACTTAGACATGTAATCAGCTACACCGCCAAAAACATCCTTATCACTTTGGTCGATTCAAAGACACAAACCACTTTTCTGATCAACATCTTCCATTTTAACTAAGTTAAATTTGTGCAAGTTTAGATTTAAACTTTACAACACTTTGCCAATAAAAGTAGCATAGCAAACTTAATAATCAATTCAGTCAAAAAAAAAATCAGTAAAAACTTAATAATCAATGGTAAATAGTATTTGACTTTTCCAAACATATCAAAATTTGGATTCATGAGACAAGATTCAATGTAACTTGAACTAATGCTATCTGGTAAAAAGCACACCACTAACCTAATTAAAATAGAAATATTTACCTTATTGTCATCAGAGTAAATCTGGAACCTAAGGATCTGGTTCTTGTTCTTGTTCCGGCAACCTTGGATACTAGTGTTGTGTCCAAGGAAGAAGACACAGAAGGTGGCTGCAGCAGCAGCAACACCAAATGAACATATAGCTCCAATCCCATGAAGACCCATCTTCCACAAATTCACTTTTTCACCACATATGTTCTCATTTTCACCCTCTGTTCCCATCTCATCATCGTACTCTTCTCCTGAGACAGAGTCTTTCTCATCGTTCTGAGGCAAAGGACTTGTGAACCTCTCTGGCAAGTCTATTCTCATGTCGACAAATTCGTTTTCCTCGTCTGTTTTGAAGGTTAATCTCGGCGACGGAACAGAGTCCTGGTTCTTCTTGTGGTCTGTGTCTTCCACGGTTGACACGGGTTCCCAAGTTATGGGAACATGGAGGAGCTGAGTGGGGACCACGGTTGATCTGACAGAATCTTGTGTTGGGCAGATGAAGTAATCCATGTCAAAGCTTTTCTTGGTGTTTCTAGTGATCATCACCTCTGCATAATGATCCTCGTCTTGGTCAAGATCTTTGGGGAGTAGTTCCCAATCTTCAAGATCCATCTCTTCAGAGTAAGAAGAAAATATAATTTTTTTTTAAAAAAGCTTGGTTTTGAGAGAGACCTCTCTCTCTTTGTTGTGAAGAAGGTTTCTAGATCCTTTAATAGAGCAATGAAGAAGAAGAAGAAAAAGAAGAAGAAGAGATTAAAAGAATATAGGTGAAACTGTAAATTTACTTAAATGTTTGTTTTAGGTTTGGGCGGTGAGGTAAGTCTTTTATTAGAGCTTATCTCTTTACACATGAAGTGACAAAAAGAAGATGTTACTGTTTTTTGGACCCACGTTAAGAAGTATCGATTGTCTTCTTTGACAAGTTCCCTTCTCAACCATTGGTTATAACTTTATAAGAATATTTTTTTGGTGATGAAATCATGTTATAGTTTGACATGAAGAATCCTTTGTACTAAGTTTCTGCTAATGAAAGTTGGATGGTATTTTGAGTTTATGGATTTGAGACGTGTTTCTAGTGGACTAGAGAAGACGAGAGACTTCAGGCATCAGCTTTTGTATAAACTTTCAGGTACATTAACAAACTTTTGTCGTTCACAAACAATTCCAAAGGAAAAGGAGAGATTACGTGTACTACAAGTCACATGTGTAATAAAAAGACAGTACTTGCTTCCTTGCAATTACACGAAGAGATGGTCACAAATACTTAGCATTAGTCTTCTTTCACAAAACCAGTGAATTAAATGTGAAATAAAAGCTTCATTACTGAAAAAAATACTTTGATTAACTTTTGGAAAACCTAATAACTCATCACAAAATGTTAAGATACAACATCAAAATTGAAAAACTATAAATCTACAAAACACTACTCATAACATTTAGTTTTTACCAACTCCATTTTTTTTTTACTTTTTCCTTCACCTCTTTGTTCTGCTTTTGCCTTTTGTTGCCTACTTTATAAACAAGAGAGAATCAGGAGGTTGCTTCCCTGATTTTGGGCTTTAGAAAAAGCTAGATCTTAAAACCATATTAAAACTGTAATAGAAAATAGATTCAAAAATTGCATATTGTTGTATGAAAAAGAGATAGAATCACATTGTTATTAAAAACTTCTCAACTCAAGATTCGTAATAGGAAAAGATTTTAACAGAGAGATTCAAACTGTCAACACACGTACACAGAAACGACATGGAAACAAAACTTCCAACAAGTGAACCAGAGTGATCCAGTAGTCGATGGGTTTCTTCCACATATAATACCGACCCAAGTGTCCACCTCTAACACCAATCAAACCAAGACCGTTGATATTAGGCCATGTAGACAAAAAAATGTGCAAGGTATCCAAAGTGGACCAAGAATAAGAATATTCAAGAAAGGAAGATTCAAAATATTCACAAATAAGCAAAACATAATTTACATACAGAGTCAAGAACGTCCACAAAAAGAAAAGTAAAATTTAACTAAGCTCATCAGTACCCATTAAGCTGATTGTGAAGTAGATTTTCCTAGGGAGACAGATGCAAGTGCATTCTTTGCTCTCTCTTGGAAGTCCCTTGTCTTGCTAAGTCTCTGTTTAATCCATAGCCTCCTCACATCGATCATGTGCAGTGCACGGCCAAAGAGTTGGCTAGTCTCACCAAGTATTCCCAAGCTCAGTTGCGGAACATAAGAAGCCCATAACGTTTTCAAACGCGTTGCCATGATTGGGAAGATCAAAATCGCCAGTTTCAAAAACAGAAACATCAGTGAAAGCACCAAATAAGGCTCTCTTTCTGCTATCTCTCTGAGAGATGACCCGTTGTGTAGCCATGTGATAAGGTTAACATCGTTGTCCAAGCTCGTTGGTTCAGCTTCATCCACATACTGGACTGGTTTAAGACCTGGAAAGCCACAGAGATACAACGAATGAAGCTTATTATAGAAACTGATTGTTTGTCCATATGCCTTCACGTCTTACCTGTTGTTTGTTGGTAAAACTGAATCAGGGATGCAAGATCCTTTGGACCAATGTATCGCATCTTCAATGTTTGATTCACCATCAGGATTGAAGGCAAGCTATGGATACCATACCTAGAAAAAACCCTGCCAATAGTGACATCAATTAACATGGACCAAAGAAGATGCTAATGGAAATATAATAATACTCTATAGCAGAAGTTGGTTCGTACGATGGTAAAGCCTGAGATTGCTCAACAACCAGGTGCCCTATGTGGGGGAACATTGAACTCAGAGCTTCAAACTTTGGCCGTACTGTACTTGAGAAGGGGCACCGCGAGGAATAAAATAGAATGGAAGTATAAGCATTTCCATGGTTATGTGCATCCATAAGTCTGTCTAGCAAGTCACCATCCACCTGCATTAGCAAAAACACAAATATTTAGATACCTTTTTAAGATAGAAAAACAAGCCCACATCCAAGTCCATACCCATATGGATAAGCACACAAAAACACACGAACATTTATTAATTTCGCTATATCACATTTTCTGCATTTTAAACATTAAGACTTTTGTTGTCAGATGTCACCACCACAAGACTACAAGGACATGCCAAAGCAAACAAAACTGGATCATCGCATATCACACAAGTCCAAGAGTTATAATCTGAGCTTCAAGAGATGGTAAGTCTACGCAAAAAACAGCTTATTCTTGCTTGAAGCACATAATCAAACTCTTAAACATAGAAACGCCACAAACACCGACACTCACACCAAACATATCCAACACAAAGCAAATTCAATCAGAAAATCGCATATCTAACAAATCACGAGAACTTTTGAAGCATAAAATGATTACGTTACCTCCAAAGGAGGTCTTGGATAGAGACAAGGAGGACACTTTCTGTCGATTCCGAATCGGAACACATCGAATTCATGATGATCGCAAACGTCAACGGAGGAAGCCAACACGGAAGGTAGGCAAGACCCAATTATCACACAGACGAGGAAGATGAGCATGGAGACCCAGAAACTCATTATATTACGATGAAACAAAGACCAAGAATAATCTAAATCTATTGCAAAACAGAGACAGAGAGAGATCAAATTTCCTAAATCGCTAAGTTTTGATTAGGGATTAAATCACGTCAGAATTCGAGGACAAGAACACAAAAATGCTCAAGCAAATGATTACGAAAGGAAAAAACAAAGGTTACTACGAGGGCAAGAAGAACAAAACTTGAAAAAAGAGAAGAACAGAAGATAAAAATCTTGTCTGAGAAATAATATCCTATAGGGGAAAGTCTCCAGATCCGTGAGAATGTCGTAAAGTTTTTTATTATTGTCAGAAAAATAACAGATCGAAACCCGCCAAAATCGACTTAAGTGAAACCCAATTAAGGCCCATTAGGTAGACTCTTTACGGCCCATTGGGTAATTTTCTCCAGGTTTTGACCTTTCACAGAGAAAGTAAAGTACTCAAAAGGTTCATCATCTCTCTCACACGCTCTTTCTTCTTCCTCCAGTTTAGATTAGATACTTAGGGCTTTGAATCCGAACGCTTGAATCTACTAAAAATCGAGCTAACATAAATGGAGATTACGGAGAGGAGAGACGATGAGATCAGAGAATCAGGAAACATGGAGAACATAAAGTCCGACTCTTTTTCCGATGAACGTTACTCTCGCGACCTCAAAGCTGGTCTCCATCCTCTACGGGTTAATCCTCTAATCCTTTAAATCCAATTTGAATCTGATCCTTAGCTGAAATTTAGCTCCTTGTGTGCATCCAAGTTTCCTATTTTGAATCTTTATTTTTTTATTGTGAAATTAGGTTTTTGCAAATAGATGATTCGATAGTGATTTTAGCAAAGATGAGATCTTTTGCTACCATTGTTTAGTATTCTTAGTCTTAATACTAACTCACAGTGTCTCTACGTGTTTTTTGGGAATTTTGAAGTATAAGTTTGCGATTTGGTACACACGTCGCACACCAGGAGTTAGGAGCCAGACATCTTATGAGGATAACATTAAGAAGATTGTTGATTTCAGCACTGTAAGCAGCTCTCGAAAACTTAACTTACTAATGAAAGTAACATTTCTTTGAAGAGGTGTTTGGAATCTTATGTTGTTGTTGATTTTATGAGGGTTTTGGATTTGGTTACTTACTAGGTTGAAGGGTTTTGGGCCTGTTACTGTCACCTTGCTCGTTCTTCTCTTTTGCCTAGTCCTACTGATCTTCATTTCTTCAAGGATGGGATCCGGCCTTTGTGGGAGGTATGTATGTGTTTACGTATGTAAGTTTGAAAGTTGTATCTCTTACAAGAAGCTAAGTTTATTTCCATTAGGATTCTGCCAACTGCAATGGAGGAAAGTGGATCATACGTTTCTCCAAAGTTGTCTCTGCTCGCTTTTGGGAGGATCTGGTTAGTTTTTTTTAAAAAAGATTAAGTGGCCACTTCTATTTAGTATTCACATCCTTTAAAAGGAAACTTTTTTGTAAATGTTTTCTATGTTGTCCATCTTTCATATTTTTAGAGTTGAGGTTTTTGTGAATGTTCTTTAAGTTGTCTGTCTTTTATGTTTGTGTATCTGAGTCCATCTTTCATACTTTTAGAGTTGAGGTTTTTTTGTGAATGTTCTTTTAAGTTGTCTGTCTTTTATGTTTGTCTATCTGAGTCCATCTTTCATACTTTTAGAGTTGAGGTTTTTTTGTGAATGTTCTTTTAAGTTGTCTGTCTTTTATGTTTGTCTATCTGAGTCCATCTTTCATACTTTTAGAGGTGAGGTTTTTGTGAATGTTCTTTTAAGTTGTCTGTCTTTTATGTTTGTGTATCTGAGTCCATCTTCCGTTTATTTGTTTTTTGTTTCGTCAGCTTCTTGCGTTGGTAGGCGACCAGCTTGATGATGCTGACAACATCTGTGGGGCAGTACTGAGTGTCCGCTTCAACGAGGACATCATTAGTGTTTGGAATCGTAATGCTTCTGATAATCAGGTGAGTAAAACTATCCACAATAACATTTCTCTGTTTATCTCCTTTCTTTGGGCTGGTAATTAGAGAGTGCAATGTCTT
Source organism: Eruca vesicaria subsp. sativa (assembly GCA_932364175.1). Taxonomy (NCBI): domain Eukaryota; kingdom Viridiplantae; phylum Streptophyta; class Magnoliopsida; order Brassicales; family Brassicaceae; genus Eruca; species Eruca vesicaria. Next base: position 214,149 of record CAKOAT010508488.1, read on the forward strand.
TCCGTGAACAGGCAGTGATGGGTTTGAGAGACTCAATCAAGCGGCATTTGAAGCTGCCTCATTCCTATGTTATGGAATACAAGCCCCACGATGCTTCTCTTCGCGACAATTCCTCCTACAGGAACACATGGATGAGAGGATAGCTTGGTTTAAAAGACACCGTTGTATCACGTGATGTGGAGAAAGATTCGGGTAGCTCTCTTGCAACCTTGGAAGATATATGGACTGAACCCTGTTTCTGGTAGCACTCTGTTACTAGGACTTACGGTCTCAGCATTGAAAATCCTCTCTACTTGTGTAATCATATCGTTTTCTTGTTTCTAGATATTGTTACCTTCAGATCTTCAATGGTTTCCACGGTTTGCACTTTGCAGTGTTGTTTGAAACTATAGTGATTCAAATAAAACTTGAGGTCACGTACTGGTTTTACATTATCATGACTTGCGTTTCCAACAGTAAGTCAGTATACAGTTTCACTACCTGTTATGGTCTCTGATGTACATGTACAGACTAAAAACTGAATGTGGCTTTGGTGTGGATACTTCATTGATCCCACAAGCAGCATCAATACCTAGAATGAGTTACTTCACAGTTCTCACACTAGAAAAAAGAATGAAAAAATGGGGGTTGCTCTGCTTTTCAAAATGTTAGCAACAATTCCTGATCATGATTGTCAACATCATCAATAGAGCACAACATGAATCTAAGAACTGTGGCAGATACCTGATGACAACTAAATGAAACTTGGTACAATGGTTACTATTGACTTTTGAGATTTGACCTTTAAAGTTCTACTGCTTACGTAGATGCTAAAAAGGAGCCACTGCTGTCAGATTACCTTAGTTTCCATTGGTTCTGTATTTTGGGAATTGATGTGAATGTGATGATTGGATTAAATTGAAATGTATATTGGTTAAGAGAAACCGGATGAAACGCATCAAAAGAGGAGGATATCACAAAAAGAATATCCGGAATAATGTTCGGGAGTTTGAACCCGACGTGAATCGAACACGCAACCTTCTGATCTGGAGTCAGACGCGCTACCATTGCGCCACGGATCCGGATGTCATAAGCCACAGTTATATCTATTAGAGAGAATCAAATATAGTTACGGTTCAGTGTTGGTATTACGTTTTCAAAGACTGATTAACATGTATTGCCTGCCATGATCGTTTTAAATGACAAAGGAACTCAATCTCTTACATCATCGAAAAGTTTCATATATATACAATGAATAAATCTACTTCTAATTCAAAGAACAAAAATGGTGGATAATCATCATCATCATTGAAGCTGAGAAGTCACATTGATGAAAGTATCTTCATGACAAGGAATCGTTAAGCCACCCATTGGATGATCAAACCCAAATTCTTCTTCAGATTTACTTAATAGAGCTTGAAAGGAAGGCTGGCTCAAGTATGAGATTGGCACTAGATATCTCTTCTTCTGACTCTCTCCTACGTACACTGCAAGAAACCCTTTTGGCGCCGCTGAGGTTGCTCTTTTACTCGTAGAAGCTGCTGATGCAGAGAGGCTAAGAATCTTCTTTGCACCCAAAATACTTCTAATCAAAGCCATTTCTATATTCTTTTCTCTGAAAGTTTGAAGATATGTATGAAAAGAGTTAATTTATTGGATTTCTTGTTGTTGGTTGATGATTGATAGAGTGGTTTATGTGTATTATATATAGCTCAGAGAATGTGTTGAAGCATCTCTGAAAAAATCTTCGAAACTTATGGTCTTGAAACGTGGGACAGACTAGAACAGAGTTGCACATGGTTCTGTCTTCAGCATTTCGAAAAGTTAAGAGTTTAATGGAATCTGTCCTGATTAGATAATTAGTTGAGTGTAGGACAATAAACTAAAACAAAGTCCATATGCAGTTCACAAGGCTTGTTTTCTCAATGTTTTTTAGATAAGACATGCTATTGTCACTAATAAAGTCCAGCAAGTTTATGTTCTGTGGTGCTCATACTTGGGTCTAAATAGATTTAGTTAAATGAGAATTTAAAGTGGGGACCTGAAGTTTCTCAACAACAGAACAACAAGTCTATTTCACAGATTAAGTTGTTCTTTGATTATATCCACAAATATTGTCATACATGACATTCAGCGACAAAGTTGTTGAGAGATAGACAGGAAGACAAAGGCATGTGCTAAGTTCCCTTCTTAAGCCAGAGACTAAAGCATCAACATTTTCAAGTACACACCATTGTTATGATCTTACATAAGTAGTACCCGGTACTGAGTCCTTAAAAACGATCTCTTACTTATACTATTTCAAGAGAAGAAAATACATTCCAGTTTTATAACTTTATTGAAAAGATAAGGCAGAAGAAAAGCTAGAAGAGAAACAAAACAACTCTCAAGTAACAGAACAGGAAAGACAAGAGCAATGTGAAAGCTAAGAAAGATCTCCCATCAGCATTGCAAAGACTCATTCAGATGGGACCTTTAGATTGAACCAAGAAAGCTTTTGACGAGCTGAGCCACAGAACTAGCCAAAGAATCAGCATCTTCTTGTGTGGATGCTTCTGCATACACTCTCACCACATCTTCTGTACCTGATGGCCTTATGAAAGCTCTACCACGCTGATACTTCTCAATCTCACCATTAATAGCCTCCTGAATCCCCAAAGGTTTCAAAGCCTCAGTTTCTTCACTCGTGGTCACAACCGCTGTTCTGTCAGGAACTTCAACCTTAACCTGTCTGCTAGGGAGATCCTTGTACAACTCATTCCACTTCTGCACTGACCACCCCATATGTCTCAAAATCACTTCAACCAATAGCAACCCACTTATAGCATCACCAACCGCTTGGTTAATCAGATTACTCACCGCCACTAGCCTACTCACCGCATTATACTCATCAGACCCTTCACTCATCTCCTTCTGCTTCTCAACTAACAACGATACAAAACCTTCCGAGAAGAGTATAGTCCCGTGACCATTAGCTTCAAAGTAGATCCCAACATCAAACTCCGTTGCTCTCTCATGTAAATGCTTCACACCAGTCTTAGCAAAAACAACATCTAAACCCAACCCCTTTAAATAATCCGTAGACGCACCGTTTGCGTAAGCTGTCTGCACAACACCAACACGAGACAACACCTTCCCTTCAAGAGTGTTCAGCTGCTCTTTGATAAACAGAGCAAACAAAGACAGAATCTTATCACCATCTAACAACTCAATCTTATTATCACCAGAAGTAACGTAAAAATAAACCAACCTATCAGCATCACCGTCAAAACTAACACACCTCACCCCAACATCATCCTTCACCCCAAACCCTAAAGGCAAAACCTTTTCCTTCTGAACAAAGTCAGCACCTACACTTTCATTAAGCACACCACCATCTCTCCCTGTGTTACGAATCTCGATATCTAAATTACTTAAATACCCTCTTAACTCCTCCATCTTCACCCCACCAACACCATTAGCCCCATCTAAAACCAACTTGCTAATCTTGTTACCATTACTTGGGATCAAATCAATCAAACACTTAAACGACGTCGTTAAATTCTCAAAGTAATCCTTCTCAGTATCCTTAAGACCTTTGTTCTTAGCTCTAACCATCCAATGCAACTCCGGAGTAGTCAAAACCCCCTTGTCAACAGCAACACATCCCAAAACAGAGGAGACTCCAATCTCAGCAGCTTTGATCAAAGACTCTCCACTAGGTCTACTATCCCTCCCTAACCAAACCTCTCCCCTTCCTCCCTCTCCTCCGATCAAAATCTCTTCTTTTTTCATAAAGTCGTTAATCAAAGTCACGAGCTTTTGAGGGGAAGAAGCGTTTGCGATCTGATCAGCGAAGGGCTCCCAGTCTTGGGAGAGCATTTCGCCTGATGGGTCGGAGACTTTGACGCCGTTGTCGGAGAGTTTGTTGTGGGAGGCGGTGATCATGAGGCCGATGGTGGAGGAGTTGAGTTTGAGGGAGCGGAGGGAGGAGAGGATGCCGACTCTGTGGACGGTGGAGGGTAGGAGCGTCGCGTCGCCGCGGAATCCGGCTGTTCCGTAGGAAAGTTTGAGGCTTTGTGGGATTGGGAAGAGGGAGGAGGATTTTAGGAGGGAGGCGATTTGGGTCTCGTCCATGGCGTGAGAGAGAGAGAGAGAGAGAGAGAGAGAGGAAACAAAAGTTATAAAGGAAGCGTTTTTATTTGACATATAAGTCACATGAGTCTTGTCTCTCTCTCTGCTTTTAGTTTATGTGGAACCTTCACTATCTCAAAACATACAGAGAGAGAGAGAGGAAACAAAACTTAAAGGAAGCATTTTTATTGCACATTCTCCAATGTTCCAAAGGGTTAAACTTTAGTTAGTTTTAGGAGGTTAGATCTCTTGCAACTGGCTGAAATGCGAAGAGAAATGTTGCATTAGTCTTAGGGGGAAGAGCTTTATGTGTATATAAGGGTGAGAAAAACAGAGTGTATAGAGTGAGATGTGTGTTTTGGATATGGGAGGTGAGAATCAGCAAAGGTTTTTTGACTGTATGGGATTGTTTGTGTCTTACTCATTCATCCTCTGCCTTTCTTAGCATCTCTTGAAAAGATGGTTGGCTCAGGAATGATATCACTATTTTCCCAGCCAAAAGAAGAGATACTAAGAAAGGCAGAGGATGGATGAGGTTGGCTCAGGATGGATGAGGATCCTTTTTCTTAGTATCTCGACCGCGAAGTACATTGGTTGGCTCAGGATGGATGAGGATTTCTTTTGGCTCTCCCCAATGTACACCGCGAAGTTTAACCCTTTGGAACATTGGAGTTTGAGGTTGCAAACATTTTGCTTGCCTGAAGTTTTGCATTGGTTGCACCACACGAAGAACTCTGAAAGCCATTAAATCTTTTTTTCCCCCCTTCTTTTATAGATATACATAGCACTTGAAGATATCTTGATCTCTCTTTTCTGGTACAGAGATCTCAGCTAATATGTACTGACGCATGCTTTGTCAAGCCATAGTCCAACATTTTTATTTCATAAGGCCTCATCGTATGATCACTCTGAGATAGTGGTGGTTTGATTAGTTTTATTTTGCAGAGATATCACATGGATGTGACGGCCTGACAAGTTAAGTCCTGCTTACGTTTCAAGTTTCACTCCAAGAGATCATGTCATTTGAAAATGAATGTGTCCTTCTTGTTCTCTTGGTAGGCAACTGAAGGTCCTAGCACATCATTAAGTAACCAAACCCTTGTTACGTGCATATAATGTTGATTGGCTTTCATTGCTTGGTCATATCATGAAAACAAAACCATGTGAAACTCTGTTCTTGCATGTCCCACACTTGTAGACCACAAGCGCTTGCCCTCAGATCCGCACTCATCTCCGCAGTGAACCTAGAGATCCCTGAAATCTCGATGTTCTCTGACAACCTAACCCTCATTCGAGCAATCAACAACGACATACAAATCAAGGAGATCTTTGGTATCATCAAAGATATTCAACATATCTCCTCTGTTTTCTTCGTTATCAATTTCCTCCATGTTTCTCGGTCTTCCAATGTGGAAGCCGATAGCTTAGCTAAACGTACTCTTTCTGCTTCTGTTGTTTAAAACCCCTTTGGGCTGACTTGGGCCTGAGGCCTCTTTATTTATCTTATGAGAATGTGTTACAAAAAAAAAGGGTGGTTTTAACTAGGGCTGGGCAATCGGGGTCCAAAAAAAAAAGGGTGGTTTTAAGAGATCTAACTTTTTCTGTCCTGAGTTAGAGATAGAATTTTCAATGTGAGTATATACGTCAACATTTTTCCTCGTTCTTTTTTGAGAAAAGAGTTGTTCCAAGAGGTTACAAAGCTCAAAGTGAATAGCATTTTTTTGTGTAAGCATAGTCTATGTAATTGCAGAGAGCTTTCTAGAAAATATAAATTTATCTTGATAGCTTGGATTGCTTGAGTGTGAACGATATGGAGCGTTTGTTTTGTTTTAGAACATACAGATGAATCAATGAAATGAGTTGAAACTTGTTGTCTACGCAAACAGTTTTTTTCCACATGATTCTCTCTTTCAATCATCATTGAAGATATGGATTTTTTTTTACTGTGAACTGATCTTCACTATTTATGTTAGTTCTGAGTAACGAAAATACAAGTCTCTCTCCTTCACCAAGAATATCTTTCTATATAATACTCCAGTCTTTGAGATTTGATAGATAGAAGAACAAAACAGAGTGAAGAAGATACAACATTGGATTAAATCTCTTCTTTGTTAGATAAAAGACTTCAGTGGATGATACTTACTCTCTTATAGTTTTCCAATGATCGAACAAAAATGTAACAATGGCATTCCATTTTTCAAAGTTTTAGAACAACTCTTTCAAGAAGAAATATATAAAAAGAAAAATTCTCCTGTATTTACAAGGGACTAAGTCTATCTCTAACTTGAAGAACAATATGTTGGATAATCATCACTGCAACCGAGAAGTCACATTGATGAAGATATCTTCAGGACAAGGAATCGTCAATCCTCCCATTGGATGATCATATCCAAACTCTTCTTCAGATTTGCTCAGTAGAGCTTGAAATGAAGGCTGGCTCAAGTATGATATTGGCACCACATATCTCTTCTTCTGGCTCTGTCCTACGTACACCGCAAGAAACCCTTTTGGTGCAGCCGAGGTTGCCCTTTTGCTTGTTGCGGCTCCAAGAATCTTCTTTGCACCTAATAGATTTCTCACGAAAGCCATTTTCTTGTTTCTTTGTCTAAAAGTCTGAATCTCTTTGAAGGTTCTGAAGATGTATGAAAAGATTCAAGTTATTGATATATTGCTTGTTTGTTGGTTGATGGTATGGAAAAAATAAGTAATGTTTATATGTGTACATATAGAAAGATCAATGAAGAAGTTTTGAACTTCTCTGAAACTTGTGGTCTTGAAGTGTTGTGGGACAAACTAGAGCAGAGTTACACATGGTTTTGTCTTTACAACCTGGAAACTAATTGAGTGTGGGACAAGAAAATAAAAATGAAATGAGATTCACAAGGGCTTGTTTTCTCAATGTTTGTAGGTAAGACATATTGCTATTGTCAATAATAAAGACCAGCAAAGTTTCTGTTCTTCTTCATGTTCTGTGGTGATCACATTCTCTCATCTATGTGGTCTAATTGGATTTAACTAGTCAGAATTTAAAATGGGGACATGAAGTCTCTCAACAACAGAACAACAAGTCTCTGTCACAAGTTAAGTTGTTCTTTGATTAATATCCACAAATATGTATCACACATGACATATACAGACAAGAGAAAACAAAAGAGATAATGCTCGTTAGGTTTCGTTTCTTGTCTTCTATCATATCTAGAAAACATAACCATGTGAATAGAGGTATGCGTGTGTCCCATACTTTCCATGATTCTAAGGTGGTTTTAAAGTCTTTCATAAATCTATATAATACATCTTAAAGCAGAACCAACTCTTCAATACAAACCTTGAATCTGATTATTTGAGCATCTATTTGCTTCTCAGAAGCTTCAAATTTCAATTTCTCAAGACGACAAAAAATGGCTTTGTTCAGAGGTCTCTTGATTGCAAAGAGGATTATTACCCTTTCTGTAGCGGCTAAAAGGAATGTTTCAGCGCCAAAGGGGTTTCTTGCAGTGTACGTTGGTGAAGACCAGGTCCATAAGAAGAGATATCTTGTGCCAGTCTCATACTTGAACCAGCCTTCATTTCAAGATCTACTCAGTAAATCAGAGGAAGAGTTTGGATATGAACATCCAATGGGTGGATTAACGATTCCTTGCCCTGAGGATACCTTCATTAACGTGACTTCCAGGCTTCAATAATGATGTTCAAGAAGAAGAAAAAACTTACATATTTAGAGATAAAGTTATTCAATGTATATATGTTAACCCTTTCCTCTTTCTTTGTGAAAGAGAGTTACTCAAATTTCTATGTAAAGACAATGGTTTCTATTATACAAATTACAGCAAGTTTTCTGAGAAAATATTCATCATTTTTGCATACATCATTGTCTATGTATCCATATTAGTAGCACGAGAAAGTGTGTGTTTTTGTTTTTGTTCTCGATAGACACAAACCCTTATGTCTTATAACAAATTAGCTTTTAATCTGAAGATTACCATCTCCGTAACTCACTAGACATATGTTTAACAGCTTCAGTATGGCTCGAACAGCTCAGTGTTTTGGATTCATTGGATCAAATGACAAAAGCTATAAATAAGACAATAATCACTCAGTTAACTCTTTACACACGCTGCAACAAACTCTATGTAGATGTAAAAGAAAAAAGAAAAACGTGTCTATCTATTTACAAAGATTAGCTAAGTCTGATTTTTTATAGCAAGAACATTATTTTGGAGCCAAGATACGTTATACTGAGTTGAAATCTGATGTACAGAGAACAGAGTTTCACATGGTTGTTTAAAACTGGATTGCTTGTAGGACAAGCAACATGTTCATCATTTTCTGGTGAGTTTTATTTTTTTTCTTCATATTCTCAAAGCTAAAAGCACATGTCAATACAGTAGTATGCAGAGGCACACCAAATGTAATGATCAAATACGAAGAAAAAAAGAGAGAATCAGATAGGTATGACACTTTCTTTTTCGATGGTTGATCCAAAATGTATTAACATGAATCGTGATCTTGTCTATGGCATTCACTTTCAAAACATTATAGAATAACTCTTTCAACAAGAAAGAGGCAAAAAAACAATCTCCTCTATTTACAGGGAACAAGTCTATCCCTAACTATAACAAAATGGTGTATAATCTATTAATCATATCACTAAAACTGAGACATCACGCTGATGAAAGTATCTTCAGGACAAGGGATAGTTAATCCACCCATCGGATGATCAAACCCAAACTCTTCCTCAGATTTGTTGAGTAGATCTTGAAAGGAAGGCTGGCTCAAGTATGAGATTGGCACTATATATCTCTTCTTCTGGCTCTCTCCTACGTACACTGCAAGAAATCCTTTTGGCGCCGCTGAGGCTGCCTGTTTGCTTGTTGCGGCTGATGCTGTTACAGAGCGGCTAAGAATCTTCTTTGCACCCAATAGACTTCTCACCAAAGCCATTTGTTTTTATTTTGCTGAAATTTTGAATTCTTCTGAAGCTTTTGAAGATGTATAGAAGTTTAAAGTTATTGAATTGCTTGTTTTTGGTTGATGATAGAAAGAATGACTCATGTGTGTATATATATATATAGATAGATCAATGTGTGAGTTGAAATCTCTCAAGATAATCTTTGAAACTTGTGGTCTTGGATCATGGGACAGGCTAGAGTAGATCACATGGTTCTGTCTTAAGAACTGATGGAAAAGATGCATTAATGCAATTTGTCTTGATGGATAACTAAATGAGTCACAAGGGTTTGTTTTTATCAAAGAATTTAGATAGTACATACGCCATTGTCAATACCAAAGACCAGCACGGCTCTACCTTTCATGTTCTATGTTGATTAGTCTAAATGAATTTAATAAGAACTAAAGGTGGGGATCTGAAGTTTCTCAACAACATAACAACAAGTCTGTGACACCATTCAAGTTGTTGTTTGATTATATATATACAATCAAGATCAAAAACATTTAGAAACCAAGCCCTTGTGAATCAACTATGGCCATTATCTAAATAGACAGATTAGCATTAATGCTTCTTTTTAGACGGTGCAGACAGAACAATGTGGTGCTTTGTACTAGCCTGTCCCACACTTGTAGACTACAAGTTTCAAGGACTTTTCTATATATTCACATAACATTTTCTTTCTATCATTAACAAACAACAAGCAATATATCCAGTAACAAGAATATTTTCATACATATTCAGGAGCCTCAAAAAATATCACACTTGACAAAAAAGAAGATGGTTTTGATGAGAAGTCTATTGGGCGCAAAGAAGATTCTTGGAGCGGCAACAGGCAAAAGGGAAACCTTGGCGGCACCAAAAGGGTTTCTTGCGGTGTACGTAGGAGAGAGTCAGAAGAAGAGATACGTGGTGCCAATTTCATACTTGAGCCAGCCTTCGTTTCAAGCTCTTCTGAGCAAATCTGAAGAAGTGTTTGGGTTTGATCATCCAATGGGTGGCTTAACTATTCCTTGTCCCGAAGATACATTCATCAGTGTGACTTCTCAGTTCCAATGATGATTGCTTGACTATCAAGTTTTGTTTGGGAGTTAGAAATAGACATTCATTGTAAATAGATAACATTTTTCTGTCTATTCCTGAAATAGTTGTTTTAAATTTAGAAATTAAATGTTATTTTTTATGTAATAGACCTTATCATGCCAACAAATTTGAAGAACTTATAACAAATCATGGTTATCTACATATATGCGAGATCTTATATCATCCGGATCCGTGGCGCAATGGTAGCGCGTCTGACTCCAGATCAGAAGGTTGCGTGTTCGATTCACGTCGGGTTCAAACTCCCGAACATTACTCCGGATATCCTTTTTGTTTTACTTCCGGTTTTGTCTTTCGCTTTTACAGCGTTACACTAGGTGATTTTCCCGTGCTCATGCACGGGTATAAATATTTTTAAAATAAATATATGATAATAATTGATTACTGTTTAGTTTTAATTTTCAATTAATTTATAATTTGTATGTATCATTTATATTAATAATATTATATTACTTTAATTTTATATATGTTATATCTATTCGATTTTGTTGTTTTTACGGTTGATTTAGTTATCATTTGGATAAATTGAATTGCATCTCTGAATTCGACTGTAATATTTTATAATTTATTATTTTTTATTAGTTACATATTTGCATATAGTGGGTGTTGTCTTAGATATGTAAATATATTTTAGTAAAATTATGTATAACTTAAGATATACTGTGCTTATAATGAATTAACAATTAATTAAAGTGTCTGATTCCAAAATACGTAATTTAATATAACAACAATATTCTAAAGTCTCATACATATATATATAAATTTACAAAAGAACTAAAATTGTAAGAGTTGGTTAATATTTATTTTCATTTGTTAATATGTTTTGTGTTATCCTTTGATCAATAAAAGACTACATGCATAAGTAGTTGATACATTTTTGGAACCTCATGAACACATATCAATATTTACAATAGTTAAAATATTTATAAATTCTAAATAACTTTATGCTTTAGATTTATTGAATATAAACTGAAATTTATTTTAAATAATCTTAAAATTGGAAAATTCATTTTTTTCTTTGGTATTTTGATTATGGTTATATTTAGTTTCACAAACATAAAAATTTAAAATTTAAAATAAAATTGAATATTAAGAAAAAAATAATTTTAATAATGATAAAATTATTTGATCAAGCGATGTTTATTGTTAATTTTTTTTAATATCTCTTAAAAATAAGCACTACATAAAATTGTGATTGTATTTGAAAATAATATTATATAAGTAAAATATAATTTATAGATAATTTTCTGTAATTGAAAGATATTATAGTCAACTAAATATATGAAAAAATAAAAAATTCAATAATACTAATTATAAAATATTTTTATTACTCTAAAAGTATATTTTATGTTATTTTATAAATATTTTTAAATGTATTATTACTATTTTGTGAACTTTCCTTTTTTATGAAATCATATTACATATACATATATTTTTCGTTTTCAATATTTTTAATGACTTTATAAAAATTTCCTTTTTATTACATATATTTTTAGAAATTTTTGAA
>CAKOAT010508488.1:225828-306457 GCA_932364175.1 Eruca vesicaria subsp. sativa
ATTACATATACATATATTTTTCGTTTTCAATATTTTTAATGACTTTATAAAAATTTCCTTTTTATTACATATATTTTTAGAAATTTTTGAAAAGGAAACTAAATAAAAAAATTAATAATACTATTTTAACTATTTTTAATTCATTAAGGGTATCAATGTAATCAACCATCGTGAGAACGAACGTGAGAGCGACACATAGGAAACTGACTTCTCAAATAATATTATAGAGATTCCGGTTTCACTTAACCCAAACCCTTGGTTCCGGTTTGAAATCAAAGAACTTTTCATACATCTTCAGAAGCTTCATAAAGATTCAAACTTCCATACAAAGAAAGTATAAAAAAATGGCTTTTGTGAGAAATCTATTGGGTGCAAAGAAGATTCTTGGAGCCGCAAATAGCAAAAGGGCAACCTCAGCAGCACCAAAAGGGTTTCTTGCGGTGTACGTAGGAGAGAGCCAGAAGAAGAGATATGTGGTGCCAATCTCATTCTTGAGCCAACCTTCCTTTCAAGCTATACTCAGTAAATCCGAAGAAGAGTTTGGATTCGATCATCCAATGGGCGGCTTAACAATCCCTTGTCCTGAAGATATATTCATCACTGTGACGTCTCGTTTGCAGTGATGATTATCCAACACATTGTTCTTCTGAGTTAGAGATAGACTTTGTTCCTTGTAAATATAGGAGAATATATAACAACCTCAGTTGAAGAACTATCCAAATTATACATTAGTTGATGTCAAAGTGTTTATCATCCATTGGTTTTACCCGGGCACTTATATCTCTGTTTCATAGTCCTACAACAGTTTATCCATATTATTAGTCTTTCATTGAAGTTAGTAGTCTACATTTTCAAGGGAGTGAATGGATACTCAACTTTCAATAATTAGCCTAATGGTTTACTACTGTATATATCAGTCTTACAGCTCATGTAACAGTGAGAGAAGGAAATCAATGATTTAATCCAATGTAGTATCTTCTTCACACTGTTTTGTCCTTTTATCTATCAAATCTCAAAGACTGGAGTATTTCTTGTTCTCCTGAAATGGTAAGGAGAGAGACACTTGTATTTTCGTTACTTAGAACTACCATAAATGCTCTATGATCTGTTCACAATAATAATAATACAAAAAAAATCCATATCTTCAATCATGATTGAAATAGAGAATCATGTGAAAAATTGTTTGCGTAGACAACAAGTTTTAACTCATTCCATTGATTCATCTGTATGTTCCAAAACAGAACAAACTCTTCACATCATTCTCACTCAAGATGTCATAACTTTTAAGCTGAATTTATATTTTCAGAAAGCTTTCTGCAATTACATAGACTATGCTTACACAAAAAAAAAGTGCCATTCACATTGAGCTTTGTAACCTCTTGGAACAACTCTTTTCACACGGAGGAAAAAGGTTGACCTATTTACATTGAATAATTCTATCTCTAACTCAGGACTTTCAGATCATCTTCCCTTTAGCCTAGCCGTCACAGTGATAAAAGTATCTTCATGACAAGGGATTGTTAAGCCACCCATTGGATGATCAAACCCAAACTCTTCTTCAGATTTGCTCAGAAGAGCTTGAAAAGAAGGCTGGCTCAAGTATGAAATTGGCACCACATATCTCTTCTTCTGGCTCGCTCCTACGTACACCGCAAGAAACCCTTTTGATGGGGCAGCCGAGGTTGCCCTTTTGCTTGTTGCGGCTTCAAGAATCTTCTTTGCACCCAGTAGACTTCTCATCAAAGCCATCTTCTTTTTTTTGTAAAGTTTGATATACTTTTTGAGGCTCCTGAAGATGTATGAAAAGATTCAAGTTTGGATAATATGTATTGCTTCTTGTTTGTTGATGATAGAAATTATAGGTTATGTGTATATATAGAAAGATCACTGAATCAGTCGATCCCTCTTTGAAAAGTCCTTGAAGCTTGTGGTCTAAAAGTGTGGGACAGGCTAGTACAAAGCACCACATGGCTCTGTCTATATAGATAATGGCCATAGTCAATTCACAAGGGCTTGGTTTCTAAATGTTTGTGATCTTGACTGTATATATATAATCAAACAACAACTTGAATGGTGTCACAGACTTGTTGTTCTGTTGTTGAGAAACTTCAGTTCCCCACTTTTAGTTATTCAATCCATTTAGACTAATCACCATAGAACATGAAAGGTAGAGCCTTGCTGGTCATTGGTTATTGACAATGGCATATGTACTATCTAAATTCTTTGATAAAAACAAACCCTTGTGACTCATTTAGTTATCCATCAAGACAAATTGCATTAATGCATCTTTTCCATCAGTTCTTAAGACAGAACCATGTGATCTACTCTAGTCTGTCCCATGATCCAAGACCACAAGTTTCAAAGATTATCTTGAGAGATTTCAACTCACACACTGATCTATCTATATATACACACATGAGACATTCTTTCTATCATCAACCAAAAACAAGCAATTCAATAACTTTAAACTTCTCATACATCTTCAAAAGCTTCAGAAGAGTTCAATCTTTCAGAAAAATAAAAACAAATGGCTTTGGTGAGAAGTCTATTGGGTGCAAAGAAGATTCTTGGCCGCTCTGTAACAGCAACAACAACAAGTGCCTCGGCGGCACCAAAAGGGTTTCTTGCGGTGTACGTAGGAGAGAGCCAGAAGAAGAGATATGTGGTGCCAATCTCATACTTGAGCCAGCCTTCCTTTCAAGATCTTCTCAGAAAATCTGAAGAAGAGTTTGGGTTTGATCATCCGATGGGTGGCTTAACGATTCCTTGTCCTGAAGATACTTTCATCAACGTGACGTCTCAGCTTCTATGTTGATTATCCAACATATTTTTTAGTCTAGTTAGAGATAGACTTAGTTCCTTGTAAAAACAGGAGAACTTTTACCTCATTATTGTTCAAAGAGTTATTCTATAATCTTTTGAAAGTGAATGTTATAGACACGATTTCGATTCATGTTAATACATTTTGGATCAACCATTGAAACTCTTTTTCTTCTTCTTGTGTTCGCATTTGATAATTTAAATTTGGTGTGCCTTTGCATACTATGTAATGACATGAAATTTTAGCTTTGAGAATATGAAATAAAAAAAAACTCACTAGAAAATGAAGAACATGTTGCTTATCCTACAGTCAATTCAGATTTAAAAAATCTGAATCAAACAACCAGGTGAAACTCTGTTCTCTGTACATCACAAGTTTCAGCTCTGTCTAACGTCTATCGGCTCCAAGGTGACCTCTGCAAACCAGTGATCTTTGGGGGTAATTTGATTGTGTAGTGAGGTCGCTGAGATTGTAATATTCAGATTAAATGCTAATTTGTCATAAGACAAGAATCATAATGAAGACAACACATCCTTCCCGTATAGTGGTAACAAAAACATATATGGATCTCACGACTTTCCCATGCTACTAATATGGATATATAGACAATGAATATGTTGTAAGAAAACTTGCTGCAACTTGTATAAGTGAAACCATGCACATTTGAGTTTTGTAACCTCTTGAACAACTCTCTTTGACAAAAAAAAGAGGAAAAAAAACGTATTTACATTGTTAGATTCTGTCTCTAACTAAAGTCAGTTTTTTCTTCTTTTGGAACATCATTACTGAAGCTTGGAAGTCACGTTAATGAAGGTATCTTCAGGACAAGGAATCGTTAAACCACCCATTGGATGATCATATCCAAACTCGTCCTCGGATTTACTGAGAAGATCTTGAAAAGAAGGCTGGCTTAAATACGAGACTGGCACAAGATATCTCTTCTTATGGATTTGGTCTTCACCAACGTACACCGCAAGAAACCCCTTTGGCACTGAAACTGTCCTTTTGCTTGTAGCCGCTACAGAGAGGCCAATAATCCTCTTTGCACTCAAGAGACCTCTGAACAAAGCCATTTCTTGTGTCTTGAAAATTGAATTTTGAAACAAATAGATGCTCAGATTCAAGGTTTGTATTGAAGTGTTTGGTCTGCCTTAAGATGTATTATATAGATTGATGGACTTAAAACACCACCCTAGAACCATTGATAGTATGGTGACATAAACAGACATACATTCACATGGTTCTGTTTTCTAGATATGATAGAAGACAAGAAACAAAAGCTAACAAGCATTATCTCTTTGTTATCTCTGTCATGTGCGATGCATATTTGTGGATATAATTAAAGAACAACTTAACCTGTAAATAGACTTGTTGTTCTGTTGTTGAGAAACTACAAGTCCCCACTTTAAACTCTCATTGACCAAATCCATTTAGACCACAGAGATAAGAGAATGTGATCACCACAGAACATGAAAACAGAAACTTGTTGGTCTTTATTATTGACAGTAGCATATGTCTTATCGAAAAAAACATAGAGAAAACAAGCTTTTGTGAATAGCATTTCATTTTTCATTTTCTTGTCCCACACTCAATTAATTTCCAGTTGGTGAAGACAAACCCATGTGAAACTCTGCTCTAGCTTGTCCTATACTTCAAGACCACAAGTTTCAGAGAGGTTCAAAACTCATTCATTGATCTATCTATATATACACATAACATTGCCGATTCTTTCTATCATCAACCAACAAACAAGCTATATTTCAGTAACCTGAATCTTTTCATACATTTTCAAAAGCTTTAAAAGGATTCAAACTTTCAGACAAAAGAAACAAGAAATGGCTTTCGTGAGAAATCTATTGGGTGCAAAGAAGATTCTTGGAGCCGTAACAAGCAAAAGGGCAACATCAATGGAACCACCAAAAGGGTTTCTTGCGGTGTACGTAGGAGAGAGCCAAAAGAAGAGATATGTGGTGCCAATCTCATTCTTGAGCCAGCCTTCATTTCAAGCTCTACTAAGTAAATCTGAAGAAGAGTTTGGATTCGATCATCCAATGGGTGGCTTAACCATTCCTTGTCCCGAAGATACATTCATCAATGTGACTTCTCGGTTCTAGTGATGAACTCTTCGAGTTAGAGATAGACTTCGTTCCTTGTAGATAGAGGATAGCAATTTTATGCTATGTGTACACAACATGATTCATGTTATAGAAATTTAATTTTATAATGAATTTTAGTGAAAACTTCTACATTAAAAATATAAAATATAAATTTATAATATTAATAGAAGTACAAATTTAAAAGTCATTAATCATCAAGTTAAGCACATTTCAATCAAAAACATATCAACACACAAATAATCATAGTTTCAAAAAAAAAAATACTAATAATTATATTAAACATAGAAAAAGTCATCTATTTTATGTACATTTGACATCAGTAAGGAAGTTCATTACATGTGACATCATCAATGAGGATGTACTTATTTGGCATCAATGAAGAAGATTAGTTGTACTTCAATTTCAAATACTTAGAAATTGTTTCAACTTTCAATAGTTGTATAAGAATCCATCTTTTATTTCCTTTCAAGAGACCTTACAGAAAGACATCTCATTAGAGAAATATAGGAGACAAAAAGAAAACAAGCATTGAAGAAAATCCGAAGGATGTCATACATTTCTCTCAGTAAGAAGGAAACATATGCATCGAATCTAACTTCGACTAAAATATTTTTTTTTAAAGTAATTAAACCAAACGAAACAAAAACACAACAACCATTATAAGATAAAAAAAAACTCGTTTCCTTGTTCAAATCATTGTCTCACTTTCAAAGCTTCTCTTCACTTGGCACTGGCGAGCTGGGAGCGGATGAGTTTAGCCGCATCAACCATGTTCTTCAACGCAGGCTTGACCTCTGTGTACTTACGGGTCTTGAGACCACAGTCAGGGTTAACCCAAAGGATGTTCTTCTCAAGAACAGCAAGCATCTTGTTGACTCTGTCCGCGATTTCCTCAGAAGATGGTATTCTCGGAGAGTGGATGTCGTAGACACCTGGACCAATACCAGCACCGTACTTCACACCCTCACGGAACACGGAGAGAAGCTTCTCATCAGAACGGGAGTTCTCGATGGTGATGACATCAGCGTCCATGTCGATGATGGAGTGTATGATGTCGTTGAAGTGGGAGTAGCACATGTGAGTGTGGATTTGGGTGGTGTCTTGGACGCCACAGTTGGTGATTCTGAAGGAGTGAACAGCCCAGTCCAAGTAGAAAGCGTGCTCGGATTTCCTGAGTGGTAGTCCTTCTCTGAGTGCAGCCTCATCGATCTGGATAACACCGATTCCACCTTTCTCAAGATCCTCGACTTCGTCCTTGATGGCCAAAGCAATCTGGTAACAGGTTTCGTGCCTACAGAGTTTTTAAAGATACATTGTTTTAGTGGTTTTGTTCTTTTTCTTGTGACCGGTGTTTGTTTCAGGCTAAGGTTTTTGTATGTACCTGGGCTGGTCGTTTCTGACGAAGGACCAGTTGAGAATGGTGACGGGACCGGTAAGCATACCCTTCATTGGGCGAGAGGTCATGCTCTGGGCCATTGTGGACCAGAAGACAGTCATTGCCTTGGGACGGCTCACATCACCGTAGATAACTGGTGGCTTCACACAGCGAGATCCGTAAGATTGGACCCAACCGTTTGCAGTGAAGGCAAAACCAGACAACTGCTCCCCAAAGTACTCAACCATGTCGTTTCTCTACACAATTGTTGAAAATGTCTTGTCAGAAACATAAACAAAACTACCAAAAATAACGTTGCATTATCAGCTCTCCACTTCGAGGCTCAGCCAATAACATAGAAAATTAAAAGGAAAATCACACCTCTGGCTCTCCGTGGACAAGAACATCGATGTCAAGTTCCTCTTGGAGGTCAACAACTTTCTTGATCTCTTCCTTCATGGCCTTAACGTAGTCCTCCTCAGACACCCTAATAAAAGAGAGATAAGTGAAACCATTAGTATCATACCGTTTAAGGGAATACAAGGGATTAAATTGAGGAGACTAACTTCTTGGCCTTGTACTCTCTGCGAACTCTCCTGAGCTCTACGGTCTGTGGGAAGGACCCAATGGTGGTGGTTGGAAGGATTGGAAGGTTGAGCTTCTTCTGCTGAGCATCAAGTCTAGCGCTAACATTGGTTGCACGACGGTGGTCAGAGCCCTTCAAAGCGGCAGCCTGAGATGACAAGATATCATAAACCATCTCGATCAATAAAAGATTTAAGAAAATAAATCAATGACTGTGAACATGGCTGAGCTTTGACGTAAAACTTACAGCCTTCTGTACACCCTCGTTGGTGACTCTTGGGGAAGACCTCCTCGAAGCCAAAGCAGCAGCGTTGGCAGAGAAAAGAGCCTGAAAGAGAATAAAATATTAGAGTTCAAGTGTTTACCAAATCATTTAAAGTGCAGATTAATCAAAGAAGCTAGAGGATGAAATTTCTGTAAAGAATAATACCTCATCCTTGTGACCAGCCAAAGCCTTGGCCAATGCGTTCACTTCAACGACCTTCTGGGCAGCAAAGGCCATCCATGACTTGATTTCATCATCAAGCTTGGTCTCGTTGATAAGATCGACAGCGGTGTGGAGAAGAGAGCAGGAGGTTGAGACCACAAGCTTATCTGCATCAATGCAGAAAGATAATAGATTAACATTTGAAATAATTGATTATTGTTGGGTGACTCGGATAAAGGGCGGATGATTCTGGAGGGACGCATTACCCTTTCCAACAACACCCTCAAGTGCTTCCAAGGTGCTAAGAGACGCAGCAAAGTCATTGGCCCAGATGTTCCTTCCATCAACAACACCAGCAAAAAGGTACTTTCCCTCAGGGAAACCTGCCTTGACCAAATCAAGAGTCTTGGTGCCACGAACCAAATCAAATCCATAAGCAGTCACACCCTTCAACGAAGTTAGGGTCTTGTATGCTTCAGCAGGGATATCAGCGAAGTATGTCTCCACAAGAACGTTCAAACCAGATAGAGTTGATTCAAGTTCAGCGTAAGCTCCAGTAAAGGCCTGGAGTTTGTGGCCCTCAAGATCCATGACAAGAACTGGCTCGTCAAGCTGAATCCAGGTGGCACCAGCTGCCTTAAGCTCGGTGATCACTTCCCTGTACACAAATCAAAGTCATAATATTCAGTGGCATGTTAGAGGATCATTCATAACTTGAGGAAAGATGAAAGGAAGTGATTTCTTACTTGTAGACAGGGAGGATTTTAGGGAGAAGGGAAAGAAGGTCAAATGACTTCTCTACACCCTTGGCAGCCTTAGAAAGCAACAAGTATGAGACTGGGCCAACAAGTACAGGGACGGTGTCAACACCAAGCTGCAGAAACACAAAGCTTTATAAGATCAGAACTTTAGAATAGCAGATGCAAAACTAAATCTAATTTTAAGTGTGCAAACGAAAACTAGCGGAAAAACAAGAAACTACTTTAGGTGTACAAAAGACAACCACAGTAATTTTAATTTCTACCAGCTATTCTATCAAGCAACAGTGGTTTGTGATGATGCAAGTGAGTATACTCTTAACGGATCAGTATCCTCTGTGAAAACCAATTAATGAATCTAAGCTCAACCGCTTAAACTTGGAACCAAAGCCTATTATCTCTAAAAAATTAATCCTAGAGCAGACGTAGTAATTTCCTAAGAAATGGATAATAGTGAAGAATGAAACGTACAGCCTTGGCCTCCTTGTACTCATTCACCGCCTTGTGCGATGCGTAAGAAAAGTTAACCTCAGGGCCCAACTCAGGAACAATGTAATGGCTGCATCAACAAAAACATCATTACATTAGTCCACACCTCAAAAAAAAAGACACAAGAAAGGGTTCCGAGACTCACTAGTTGGTGTCAAACCACTTGGTCATCTCCATAGCGGGAACAGAAGCATTTCCTCTAGCCATTGAGAAGTAAACATCCAACCCAATCTCACCACCAGTGAATCCGTACCTAGGTGGAACAGCACCTAACATAGCGGTAGTATCGAGAACCTGATCGTAGTGAGCAAAAGTGTTGCTTGGGATGTACTTAGTCCCAGCCTCAGACATCTGCTTCCAGATGGCAGACCTGAGATCAGCAGACACCTTCTGAAGATCCTCAGCAGTGCTCTTACCATCCCAGAATGATTCCAAGGCGAACTTGAGCTCTCTCTTGGGGCCCATACGTGGATATCCAACAATGTGTGACGCCATTTTTTATTTTTTTCTTTTTACTGCATCAAACAAACAAAAACAAGATTATTAATATCTCAGATTTTAAATAAAAAACAAGATCATTAAAAATAATAATTAAATAGATAGAATATTAACGCTAAAATTCTGACTCCAATAAAACAGCAGCAACAGTTCAAGCAAGTGTACGCAAAAAAAAAAAGATAAATAATATCTCAGATTTAAATAAAAGCAAGATCATTAAAAATAATTTAAATATATAGAATAATAACGCTAAGTTTCTGACTCCAAGAAAACAGTAGTACAGTTCACGTGGACGCAAAAAAAAAAATCGGAAAGTGTAGCAGCTTTTTTGTCTTATTATATGATTGAGATAAACGAGATGAGTCTACTTCTACTTCATAGTTCAGATCACGTGCAACATTTGATGTTCTAAAAGGCGGATCTAACACATACGATCTCTATCCTATTCATAACAACGATCATCGCAAAATCAGATCCAAAAACCAGATCTACAAATCGAATAAACACTAGAAACTCAGATCTGTGATCGATGAACTCTCTCACCGTTTAGATCTCAGCAATACGAACAAATTGATCGTGGAGAAAAACGATTATTATTATTATAATAACAGTGGAGAGAGTAGTAAATAACAACAACAATAACGTTGGAGACGAAGAAGAAGGAAATGAATAACTAAATAAGGGAGACGTAGGGAAGGTAGAGAATCACGGGGGGACGTACCTCACGGAGGAAGAAAGGGTTGGCTACGAAGAAGAGAAGGCGAGGAAGGAGAGTGGGCTTTGTTAGTTTATTTATAGCAAAAACAAAATATTGATAGATCGTTGGGGTCTGTGTATTATTGTCTAGATCTGGTGGTTGATATTTTCGGCATTTATTTTATTTTTTTATTTTCTTTTTCTTTTTACGGCTATTTATGTGTATTTATTTTCCTACGATATATTTTCTTACCAAATATATAAGTGTAAATTAATAAGTATGACTAAAGCTAGTAAATACGATTCTATCGTATACTGAAAAAAACAATATGACAATAAACCTTTTCAATTTTTACTTTTTTTCCAGGTCCAGCACATATTATTCTAACAAATAAACCATACTCCCTCCGTTTTATATTAAGTGTCATTGTAGAGAATTTTTTGTGTTACAAAATAAGTGTCGTTTTCGGTTTTCAATACAAAATTTATTAATTTTATTATGTAATTTGTTTTTCTATTGGTTAAAATATGGTTAGGTGTATGGGTAATTGTGTTTTTATATAGGAAATATGTAAAATTAATTGTTTCTTTAATCCGTGTGTATAGCTGTAGAGTGACACTTATATTAAAACAGAGGGAGTATTATTTTTTATTTACTAATATTACATATAAAAATTAAAATAATTCATTTTTACCTTTTTCCTCAGCACATATTATTCTAACAGAAATAACATATATATTGTTATATACAGTGAAACTTCTCTAAATTAATAATGTTGGGTTACACTAAAATTTTATTTTTTTATTAATTTATAGATATATTAACCGAACCAAAAACTCAATTTGGAATTATAAAATTATATTAATTTATAGAGATATTTATTCTATATTAATTTATTGAGTGTTAATTTATTGAGGTTCTATTGTATATATAGGTTTAATAAAATAATTAGTTTAAAAAAAATTACAAGAAATCTTTGATGTATATGTATTGTTTGTTTGAAATTTAAAATATGAACAGTGTAATATATGGTTAATTAAGAACGAATCTTTAGATAATATCTTACCTGATTGACAGAAATATCGTAGCTGCAAGTTTGTATTGTAGTTTTGATTGGTAAAATATCAATCAATTTATTTTTACTGTAATAAAGTCTAATCATTTAGTTAAACATAATTAAAATGTATATTAAGAGATTAGATAGAGAATTAAAACGTGAAGGGGAGTTGGTGGTGTACGTGGGAGCGATTAGTGGGTGGCATGGGACCCACGGAGGTTGGTGGGGTTTCACATTTCACAGTGAAGTTTCTGCTAAATACGACGCCGTTTAGTTCCAGCAGGAAGAGTATCGACTATTGAGCCCATATGGAAGTGGAAGCTGATTATGTGATGTCTGATGAAAAAAATAATTAATTTCCATAATTTGACCACTCAAACATACAATCTCTATTACTTTTCATTAACATTCAAAATTTTATAAATACAAATATACTTTACGTATAGATAAGATATTTGTGTTTTTATAAAAGTGGCAGATTATAGTCGAGAAAAATGTTATGTTGGGTGAAAATAGTAGGTAACGAAAGGGGTTTATGGCCCCCACACCCACAATATGTATGTTATTTGTTTAAGATTCATTAACAAATTGATGAGTGGTCTTCATCTTTGTTGTTTGCTGATGATTTGGCCACCAAACATTGATTCTTAACTTATATTATCTTCATCGCTTCCCTTGATTATATGTTACTTTTTAATATTCTTTATGTTTTACGACGTTGAATCTTGAGTATTAAAGATAACGCAAAATTTTTGACGATCACAAGAATAAACTTTGTATAAACATTTTACAAACCACACTGTTTCTCAAGGGAAGCGATGAAGATATATGCATAGTGGGATCAATGCGTTTTCCGCATACCAATCATTCTTAATTTTTTCATGTAGTTAAAGTTCATGGAAGTCTAACCATGGCACATACACTACTTTATTCATAGATGTATTATAATTCATAAGCTCTTAAAGCGGGACTCGTGAGAATATTCCAAATTCAAGGACTAACTAGTGTGGACTTTTTGCGTACCATTCTCTTGTCTTTTGAGTTTTAAAATAATAAAATGTAGAAGAATGTTGATGCTGCTCCAAACAAAGAAATCAGTCAACAAAGTGCTGCTTTTTCCTTACCAACGTCAACCAAATGCTCATTCAGTAGTATTTGACACAATATGGATAAAATTTAAAACTATAGGATAATTATACGATTTGTAGTATGCGCTAATACATTGTGAGTTAATTGTCAACAACAGTAATTAAATTGAACAACAGTAACATGAGATGAGAAGTAGCAAGGAAACTGCATATGCATCCTTAAAGTTGGCTTGTCGGTGGATTTAGATCTACCCTTTTATTAATAGCGAAAATCAAAATCCACACGAGCATTTAATGAAAAATTATTTGTTTTCATTTTATTTGTTATTATTGAAAACAAATCATTTTATTATTCTGCAACCTAAAGAATAATACTCTAAACAGCTCAAACGCAAAAGGAAAATGTGTAATGCACACAGGAAATTATTAAACTAATTCGTATGTGTATTGTAAAAAAAAAAATATACGTCCATATTATATGTTGCATATCTCACATTTTTCTTGCTATCTTGAGTTTGGTAGATCGTATTATAAAGAGATCACAAGATCCAAAAACATCCTTATTGCTGGCTCATAAACTTTTGTGATAAAACTATGATAAAGTCATGCTTTTAGCCATGTGGGTTGATAATGATAAACATACATATACATCACCATTTGTCGTCAGAGTCGTTAGTTTAAATAACAATTAGATTTTGATCCGCGCTTTTCAAACGCGGAAATTTTTTAGGATTAAAAATTTATATAATTGAGTTTTGTAATATATTTTGGTATAAAATCAGTAATCCAAAATTTGTGGTGATGATTGTCTTGCATTAGTTTTTAGTTTCAGTTTTTATTTTTAGATTTTGGTTTTTAAGTTTCTATTTTTGATTTTTAGCTTTTGGTTTGAGTTTTTAGCTTTTATATCCGTTGAGTTAGTTTGAACTCATAATTACCAATCTTAAGATCCAAAAAAAGTTGATCATTCAAATAAATTATATCTTAGATTCAGAGCTTTTTCACCTCGATCTTAGTCACAAGGATTCATGTTAACAAGTAAGTATATAATGAAAAGTTAAACCCTTGTCAGGTAGAGTCCATTCTCAAAGATTACAGTGCTTACATTAGCTAGAGCTGAACTGAATTAACACCAAACCAGATCAAATTTGAACGAAATTACTAAAATGATTAAACTCCAAGAAAGGATGAAAGAAACAAATGATATAAAGAGCAACTCAGAGAAAAAAGTCCAAACAGCAATACACTTTTCTCAGTTGTCACTTCCCAGTTCAATACAAAATACTTCAGAGCTGAATATTTAAAGTCACAAACCAAGAACACCTGAAAAAACCTCAAAAATAGTATCAAGAGATACAAATCAATCAAATCAATAAATATGAAAGCTGAAAAACAGACACACAAAAAACCAAACTAAAAGGAGAAATGATCAGCGGCTTCTTCTACCCCTCTTAAAACAGAGCACACAGTCTGATGAAAACACACAAAACTCAGAAGTGCTTTTATCATTACCACGTCACAAACATATATTTACTTGCGTTGAGATGTATTACCATTCGATCTTTCAATCTGAGTCACTCGAACTAGAGCTTGAGCTTGAGCTCGAGCTTGAAGAATTGGACTTACTCTTCTTCTTCTTTTTCTCCTTCTCCTTCTCCTTCTCCTTCTCCTTCTCCTTCTCTGTCTTTCCTTGTTGCTCTGAAGTTTCCGGAGTTTCTTTAGACTCAGGACTCATTACAATCACATCAGCGTTGCTTGAGGTCTCAGCTCTTGCTTCCTCAGACACAGCTTCATCCCTTACTGTTACATTACTAGAGTCACTGGCTTCTGTGGGATTCACCACTCTTTCAGAGATTACTTCCATTGCCATCCCCTCTTTTGGTTCAGAAGGTTTTGAGATGTCCTCCAGTGAACGAGTTTCGATAGACTGTACACTGGATGTAGTTCCCTCTTCCGTTCTACTTTCCTCTTTTTCTTCTTTCTCAGGTGTGTTGTTCAGAAGAACATTTGTCTCATCAAGAGACCTTTCTTCAACTGAAGACCCTGATGATTCGGTTTCAACTGCACTCTTGATTTCTCCAGACCCACCTTCTGACTCTGGTGACTTTGGCTGCTTGCTCATGCTCTCTTCAACAGCCTGATTCATAGCAGTGTCTAGATCATCCTTCGATGTAGCTTCCACAACTGTCATATCTGACTCGGTTCCATAATTCTCTTGAGCCAACTGGTCTTGAACGGTGCTAGGAAGAATAACATCTTCAACCTCAGATCCTTCATGTAACTGCTGGAAAGCAGATTCTATGTCTTCAACCGATCTCGCTTCCAAAACAGGCAGAGCTTCGTTCAGTTCGTTGGCAGTGTCTGATCCTATCGAAGATGGCCCAGGTTCAGAATCTGTCACAACTTCCTTAACACTGAAGTCTCCAATCGTGTCAAGTTCAGACAACAAACCTTCATCAATCTCTTTTATCTCGTCTGCCTCTTCGTTGATAACTTCAGGAGGAGTTTGAGATATTGCATGTAAATCTGTAAGCTGATCTAATCGCTCGACCACATGGTCAAGCTCGTCGTAGACAGTCTCTTGGAAGAACTCCGCCCTTGAGCCTTCGCCAATCATAGGTGTTTTGTACTCAGGAGACTCTGCTGGAGATGAGGATGTGTCCGATGTCAGACAAGATAAATCGGCTGTGTCTTCAGGAGCATCATGATACTCGTGGAAAGTGATGTTACGAGAAAAAACCACACTAACAGGAGTTGCACGAGCTGGTGTCTGCAATAACGCACACAACGGTAAGAAACAGATCGCTTGCTTAACAAATTGCAGAAAGAACAAAGAAAGAAGTCCCAAAAATTTATCCAATTCCAGCTAAGAACCACAAAAATCTAGATGAACACCATTGTCAAATATGACAAGAGGATGAGAAACAGGTTAAGTATGAGTCTGCGTCGAAAATATATTGCTGCACCATCAACTTATCTTTCATACATTCCCTCTAATATTTTGTAGATTATGATGCTAAGTATACCACACAGACTATCTTAATCTTAGAGGAAAGCACTAGAGTTCATATACCAAACTCATCAGATAAACGTTGTTAGTATGAGAAAAGATATGTTTCATGACTTACTTGATCTTCACCATGTTCAGGAGATGATTGTTCTACCACAGATTTATCAGACCAGGTCAGCTCTCTATCTGATTCATAAGGAGTCGTTTCTTCGGATCCCACATTTTGGACAGTAGCATTCACAGAGTCTACTTCAATATCCATAGTTTGATTGAGAACTGATGACTGAACTGGATCTTGTTCCGACTGCGAAACATCTTCGTCATTAAATGAATGCGCCTCAGCATACTCAACTGCTCCAGAAGACAAAGTGGAGTAACTGTCTATTGGGATGTCTGCATTGAATATTTGAGGAGTTGCTTCGTCCTTTTGTCTATCCTCTTCCTCGTGCATTATCCCTTCAGCTACTGATCTGTTTACTGAAGTTTCAGCTACGTCATGTACCACATCAGGTGATTCTCCATGAAGCTCTTCCAGGTCTTCACTAACATCTCGCGCTCTTGTATCTACCGCCTCTTTCACTTCTTCATGCAGCTCTCCTGTAACATGTGCGCTACTCTCTCCTACTTCCCTTGTAATTCTTTCGGTCTCATCAGAAGTGGAATGAATTTCCGCAGGACCACCAATGCTCTCAGAATAAGTTTCACCTTCATTGTCTGCATTTTCCTCTACTTCTTCCGCACTCTTTCCAGGTATATCTGGTTTGTAATCAGACGATACAGAAGAAAATGATGGGAACCTACTGCCAGAACGAGGACTCGTATCGTAAACAGGTTCTACGTGTTGGTCCTCCACCAAACCAGAAAGATCATGAGTTGCTAACTCCTCCATCGACGGGTGTGCAGTAATGAAAGCAGGCGCTACATCTTGGTTATAATCATCATCCACCCCTCTTGGAACATGGATTTCTAATCCTCCAAAAGAAGGCTGGGAAGAAGTTTCTGATTCTTCGTGAAGATCATCTTTCCGCTCCGAACCCATCACTGCTTCATTCTCACTAATATTCCCTATCTCCTCTTCTGTCTCTGATAAGGATGAATCACTATCACTGGAATCCTCTTCTTCATGTTTTGACTTATCAGAAGTTTCTCCGTCCGTCATGTTTGATTCCTCGTGGTGTGTTTCTGGACTTCCCAATACTATCTCAGCCACATCATGATGAAGATTTCTGCTATCAGGTTCTTCATCCGAATCAGAATCTTCTGACGAATGGCTTTTGTCTTCATCATGGTCCGAAGCTGAATGCGTTTTCTCTTCATCATGGTCAGAACCTGAATGGGTTTTTTCTTCATCATGTTCAGAAGCCGAATGGGTTTTCTCTTCATCATGGTCAGAAGCCATATCATCAGCCTTAGATTCTCCATCACCATCCTGTTCATCCACCTTCTTTTCGTCATCCTCAAGGATTGTACACACAGATTCAGAATCAGGAACAGAACTGACTTTTGATTCACTAACTTCACTGAGCTGCCTTTCATATGGATAATAGCTCGTTCCCTCATTAGCTAATCTTTCTAGCACAAAGAAAGGACGCAGCCTATCATGCCTAGGACCTCCGAGCATCGATGGACCAACACTAAAACTCTCATGTCTTCTGAACACTTGATCCTTCGGTTGTTGAGATGATGAGATCTCTTCCTCGAAACCTTCACCCTTGACGTCTGGCTTTTCTTCATTTGGATCAAATGGAGAGTCAAATGGGTTTTTCCTAGCGAACATAATGGACGGGGCAGAGCCAGGTATATCCATATCATCATACGGATCATACGGAAGATCAAATGGATTCTTTGCAGTTGAGATTGGTGGCATATTAAAGGGAATATCAGCACTATCAAAATCAATAAGATTTTTCTCTGCCATCATTCTCATATTGTGGCGAGCCCTTCTCCTGGCAATAAGATTCTCCAACCGTTGGTTTCTTTCAAGCTCGAGACTTCCAAGATCCATAACATTTTTCTGGTCAGCCTCTGTCCACTTGATTGCTGATTTGCTTTCATCATCCTTCTCCTCCTTCTTTTCCTCTTCCTCTTCTTCATCCTCATCTTCCTCCTCTTCCTCTTCGTTCTCGTTGTCACCCTCTTCTCCATTGCTTTCACTGTCAACATCAGACTCCATCCCTTCATCACTACTACTCCTATGTGGCCCCTCTGAAGCTGCATCTGATCCATCAAGATCCGCAACACCACCACGACCTGGATTCTCTGTGTGTAAAAGCGGGTGAAGCTCATCAAGCATGGGGATGATGTCAGTCATAGAAGGATCAGGTGAAGAACTTTCAGCACCATCAGAACCAGAATCAAGTGAGTCATCAGCATCATCATCCTCGTCCTCCTCATGCCTCATTGGTCTCCAAGGTGAAACTGGAGATACATCCATCTGATCTTCCTTTGAATCGTCCATCATTGCACCATTTTGCCTTCCAATCAGCTTCTCATCTTCCCCATCTCCCTTCTTATCCACGTCCACAACAAAAGCTCTCTCCTCAAACCTCACCTGAGTATCCCGTCTCACCTCATCAAGAGTCTCATCAACCAAAGGCCTATAATCAAAAGGTCTCCCATCATCATCAACCTCACTCAACAGATTCTCCACTAATCCATCAGCAACATCCTTCCCATCCAAAACCACATCTTTTTTCTCCTTCCCCAAGAATCTCTCCACGTGAAAACTCTCACCACCACTGTCTCTCTCAACAACAGTACTAGAAGGACCATCCCTAGAAACCTCGGTTCTAAAAGGAGCAGCCTCGTAGACAGTCTCCGGTACCTTCTCGATCTCCGGTACGTTCGGCTCTCCGAAACTCAGAATCGTTCCAAGTAACACCAAAGTGCACACCAAAACAGGAGATGCAACCACCAAGGCGGAGAACAGAAGAGGACAAGTTCTATGGAGAAGATACAAAAACCCAACGAAGCCGAGGAGAAAAGGGTGATCACAGATCCATCTGTAGGAGGTTCTGATCATAATCTCAAACGATCTCCGTACGTGAACTTTGAACTCCGACCGATCACTCATCATCTTTTTTCCTCTTCTTCCTCTTCTTCTTCTTCTTCCTCCAGGTTGTTTCTGTAAGAGCAAAACATTGAAACAAAGATAAAGTTAGAAGCTTTGATCGTGTTTATGATATAATATGAGAGTTTTGATTCAAAGGTTGAAACTTTTTTGATCAAATCACAAGCAACATTAGGATCCGATCTAACGCCCACAAAAAAAAAGGTAAATCCTTTCAATCAGATCGAGAATGGGATCAACAAATCGAAGATTACCCAAATCTGTGAGCTCAATCAGAAGGTTAGATCGTGGAGAAAATAGAGATCAAATGAGATAATTCAACAATTTTGTCATCACTTCGTTAGCCCTAAACTAGACAGAGAAAATAAAATGAAATGAGAAAAAAAAAAAAGAAGGGGGGGAGAGAGACGTGGGGAGGGTATGGAAAGTAGGAGACGTACCTAACGGAGGCTGAATTGGAGAGAGAGAGAGAGGGAAATAAGAAATGGTTGACTCAACAATCGATAGGGACGATGATGATGATGTTGAAGAAGGAAGAAGAGTGGGCTCTGTTGTTTGTTTTTAGCTTCTTTTTTTTTTTTCTTTACAGCAGAAGAAATGATCAATTCTTCGTTGGGCTCTTTTGTTATTAAGCTGGTTGGTGCTTTAGTGGTGGCGCCCCCTACTTTTCCTACCATTATTTTTTTGATTCTATTTCTAATTTTCCATTTTATTATTTTAAGAAAACATACTAGTAATTGTAATTATAAACAAAGTACATAATCCCCTATATATTAATTGAGAAACATTTGAAAAGATGTAACCTCAAGTTTGTATTAATTAAAAAGTAACCTTGCTTAGTTGTCAATCAATTAGCATATCAATTAAACTGACGTGGCGGCTTTAGGTTCATTTGAAATTTGCTAGGGAAAAATAATTAGAGACGCATATAACACATGTAACATAGTTTATATATTTATATATATCGCACACATGTAATGGAAGAAAAGGAAAATATACGATTTGATAACGATTTGCATATATTAACTATAATAACTTCATTCCTTTTAATTTATGGAAGTGTATATGTAAAATGGAAAATACTTAAATTCAAATAATCATAACGTAATTTATAAATCATTGGTGTAAAGTTTTGTTACACAATATGCAAATAATCATAAAATCATATGAGTAGAAACCTCATTTAATAAATATCCATATTAAAAGTGTGCTATATGACTATGTTTATATCATTTAAATTTAATTATATATCATATACAATATATAAGATTGATTATTTTGATTTATTTACCCTAATTGTGAATAAACAAGAGTAATAGTTAAATTTATATGCATACGCCNTATATCATTTAAATTTAATTATATATCATATACAATATATAAGATTGATTATTTTGATTTATTTACCCTAATTGTGAATAAACAAGAGTAATAGTTAAATTTATATGCATACGCCAATTTGTTACATAATAGTAATTGATTTCTTAGTTATTTAATATATATATATTTATTATTTTATTATTTATAATATGCAGAAAAAATATAAAAGAAATAATAAATATAAAATACTTATTATGAATAAAGTGCAGATCTTAACCTAAGTATTTATCTGTTTAATAATTTTAAAACTTAAATATTTTCTAAATTTCAGGTCAAAACAAACAAACGAAATGAGAATAAAATTCAAAATAAATATTTATATCGAGTAATAACCAAAATATAAAAAAAAACATAGCAAGAGAAAAATGGAAGATAAATAGGATTGACACGTGAACGTGAACTTCTCATAGCTGGAAGATAAATAGGATTGACACGTGAACGTAAACTTCTCATAACCATAATTAATTTTTAAATTGTTAAATCATGATATAAAACTGAGTTAATTTTTAATTTGTTAACTTTTATTTTTTTTTAATTTTTTAAATCATTATGGCTATGTTAAATCATGACAATAATTAATTTTAAATTGTTTATTTGTATTCGAAAAACTTAAAATATTGCTTTTAAAAATAATTTTCAATTTAACATAATTTTTTAGAAAATTATTTTTAAAAAATATAATTTTCTAATATTATTAGACAAATAAATAAATTATATTAAATTAGTTTAGAAACTTTATATATTTTAATTGCAAATATTTTACCAATTGCTTCTTTAAAAACATTAGGGAACTTGCTATACTATACCAATCAAGCCCAGTGACACTCCATTTATTTTCCATCACTCGAACACTGAAAAGTAAGAAGATATATGAAATCAGATCCATTAAATTCTAAGATTTGATTTACATTTCTAATTAAAATTGTTTTTGATCATACGTATAGATAATTATATAAAAATTCCAAAATTCTAAAATTTCAAATACATACAAAAACAATCATATGTAAATTTTAAATTTGTGAATATTAAAATTTTATATTTTAATTACATATATTCACCCTGNAAGATTTGATTTACATTTCTAATTAAAATTGTTTTTGATCATACGTATAGATAATTATATAAAAATTCCAAAATTCTAAAATTTCAAATACATACAAAAACAATCATATGTAAATTTTAAATTTGTGAATATTAAAATTTTATATTTTAATTACATATATTCACCCTGCGCAAGGCGCAGGTCTTATCCTAGTTAATTATTATTTTAAAATTAAAATAATTAGTTAATGAGTATAAGCACGTAACAAAAGATTGTCTGAATAATTGTATCTAGAAGCTGAGTATGTTCGGTCAATTACCTGAACTCAAAAGAGCTTCCATTTCAATGCTATCATTAATCCTGAACTCAACACTGGCTATGTCAATGATCCAAGAAAAAAGCTGGATTCATTTGGAATGTTATATAATGAAAATAAGTAATGATACAAGCAGAAACATAAAATGTTTGTTATCTTGATTGATCTGATACAAAGCAAATACTAATTAATTACTGCGATGTAGATAGAAGAGTTCTCGGTAATAACAGAGCAAGATGCTATTTGTTTTACAACATACCACTTTGTTTTCAGTTTTGGCTTAAACTCGATCAGATCTTGATGCTGCTGCTTATTTCTTCTCCCAATCTTTCATCTTCTTGCTCCCCTTTGGTTTCTCAATAGGAGCATTCATTCCTGCCATTTTCTTGTTGTATTTCTCTCGTAGAGGATCATTAGAAGTCCACCTGCACAAATCATTCATTATGTAAAAAAAAACATAATAAATTCAAAAATCTGCACCTCCAAAAACAAACAAACAGATACAAGTTTCCCCCCTAACATAACTCAGTTCAGTTCTCAGCTTATTGTTTCTACTCAAACGTTAATTAAATCAGTCTTCAGAAGCCTATGGGCTATGACTAACCATAATAATACACAAACAGATACAAGATTCCCCCTAGCATAACTTAGTTTAGTTCTCAGCTTAATGTTTTTACTCAAATGCTAAATAAGTCGGTCTCCAGAATCCCATGACTAACCAAATGTAAGAAAATAAAAAAGACTTACGGGTTACTCCAATCTGTTGTATCCTCATTGACAAGGTGAGTCCATTTAGTTCTCCCACTACGACCAAAGTGCTTGACTTGCATAACTTTCGGCAATATCGATTTATCCAACCTATCTTCACCCGTTGGTTCAGAGAAGTCACGTTGAAATATACCATCAGTCCCCACAGATCCCGCCTCATCATCAGGATCCGCTTGGAAGAAAGCACCCTTATGATAATACTTCTGCATAAAGTTCCATTTCTTCTTCGGTTGAGTCGAAGAAGCTTTCGGATTCTTCCTCTCCCACTCTCTCCTCTCCTGCTCCGTCATGTTCCTCAGCTTCTCTACCTCCTCCCTCTCTCTCAACATAGCTTCCTTCGCATCACGCTCTCTCTTGATCCTAGCGATCTCCCTCGTCTTCCACACTTCGTACTCCTCAGCTTCGTTGATCTCGTCATCGGTTTCAACATCTCCAACGTTTGCTTCTTGTAATAACATGTTCTTACGTATCTCCTCGTCTTTCCTAACTTCCTCAACAACTATCTGCTTCGTCTCTATCTTCCTCATCTCGAGCTTCCTCTTTGCCAACTCCTCCAAAGCTTGCTCTTCTGCTTCAAGCCTCTCACGCTCCGCAACAGTATCCCTCTCAGCTTTCGGTACGAAAACAGGTTTGATCATTGCAATACCACCATGCATATCGTCTTCAGAATCAGTCTCGTACTCAGACTCATCTTCCTCCTCATCCTCCTCATCCTCCAACTCGTCTTCTTCCTCCTCCACAGGAGCCTCCTCTTGAGCTCTCTTGAGATTCTTTTCCCTAATCCTTCTCCTTCTTTCTTCCAACGCATCTTCATCTTCTTCTTCCTCTTCTTGATTATTCCTTAATTCCTCCTCTTCAATGGATACAATCTCAGCTTGTCTTACACGTCGATGATCAGCTCTGACTTCTTCACGATTCTCACCTCTTGTCTGAGCTAAACGACGTAGTCTTGGATCGTCTTTTATAGCAACACCTGAATAATCATCATTCTTTCGATCCAAAGCGTCGACCTTGTGCATTCTAACATCCTCATCTTCCTCGGCTTCATCGGCCCATTCGGGAGCTTTACCAGGCCAGTATCTTTTCACTTTGGTCTGTCCAATGCCGCCTCGTAGTTTGGCACGTGTGGCAAGTGCGGCTTCACTCACTCCTGCTGTCACAGACATCTTTGCACTTTCGCGTGATCAATCTGATACAAGGTTTGGCATCATTAGTATTAAAACAAGAAAAGAAATGAACATATTTTCAAAATTTGAATGAAACAAGTTGTAATCGACAAAAGGTGTTCTGTAATAAACCGACATCAATGATATGACTCTGCGTATATCTCAAACATGTTCTGAATCTAGAGTAAGCGCAAAAACAGATTCTAACACGTAAATAAAGCAAATCCGGAAGGAAAATGACGAGAAATAAACGAACTTACCACTTTGGAGAAGCTCTAAAGGGATCAAAGTGAGTGGATTCCAAATCTGAATGACCCCGTGGGAAAGAAACCCTAAGGAACGTGGCGTGACGGAGGGGAAGTAGACGGTGACTGGAGGAGGCTCGAGACCGGAGAATGTTACAAAACGTGAAAACGCATTAGAAACACTATTGGGCTTTAATAGGCCCGTTTTAAATATTTTTGTTTATATTGGGCCTTCTTCAATATAACATGGTAATGGTTAACTATTGAGAGGTTGAGAGACTTCCTGAGAAAACCTCTCTAAACATGTAGTATCTTCTTTGTCATTTATCTATTTCTCTGTTCTACAAGTTTGGATACGCAAACCGTATCACAATGGTTGTCTCATGGATCATCAAGCCAATGAGGTGATGATGACTGATGGGTCACCAATTGGCGAAATGGCAGACCAAGTTAGGCTCCTACTTAAAGCAATCTCCAACTCCACTCCATATTTTACTGTAAAATGGAGTGGAGAATGGAGTGGTGAAGAAATAAAAATCTCATTACTCCATATTTGAAGTAATCATTTTTTTGTTTCTTCATCACTCTATTTCCCATTTCATTTTACAGTAAATGATGGAGTGGGTTGGAGATGCTCTTACACTACACTTCAGCAACTTGACGATATACAACACTAATCACAACAATGTTTTATAGCTCCCATAAGGCATATCTGCTAAAATTTTAAGATTATTCCTGTCAAATTCTCGACTATTCAGATTATTTGGTTACCAAAAAAACTTTCTTACCAAGAATATGATCAAGGCCAGCTAACAGTTCACTCCCATGGTTCTTTTTGAAGTAAAACACACCCAGTTCCCTTTTTTTTTGCCAGCTAACTGATCAGTAACAAAATGCTACACTCTTACGTTTGGGTAGCAACCACTAAGGTAACCAATCGCTACAAATAGAATTTAATCAGCAAGAATGTCTTTTATGAAAGCAAATAAAGAACAGGACAAAGATGACCATGATCAGAGCTATAGCTTTATGCAATCACGCAACCACAAAGCAAAACTTATGTAACTGCATTTAAACCAAACAACAGAAGAAAAAGCTTGAAGCTTTAAAACTTCGCAGTTTGGCCCATTCATTCACCGTTCAAACACAAAGTCAAATAACAAGAAAACAGACAGCTTAAAACAGAAACACATTAAACAGAACACAGACACCAACATAACTTCTCAACTAGGTTCCAACATAACATAATCAGACGGCACCACCTGAAACCAAATCTCCGGCGGTAACGGTAGTGGCACCACCGTCGTCGGAGGAAACAGCGAGAGGAGACCAATCCGGAGGGAGAGGAGGAAGAGGAGCATAAACGGTAGGCTTCCTCTTAATATCCCAAGGCTGCGTCTTCTTCGGCCTCGTCTTCCTATGATGAGCCGTCGATTTCTTCTGCGGCCTCGACGAACACTCTATCACCATCCCTAATCCTCCTCCCACTCCTCCGTTCCCCAGCTTCGGAACCTGAAACTGACGGAGAACCGGAGAGGAAGACGCCACGGTGGCGATTCCAGTGCCAAAGATCGCTGACACAGACATTGTTTTCGTCTTATCTTCTTCTCTGCTTGCAGTGGAAATGAGTATGAGAGCGCCTCTAGCTTCGGATTAGAGAAGAGGATAAACCATATCCTTTCTATTGGGCCTTATATCAGCCCATTATCGAATTCTATTGGGCCTTGTAACGGCCCATTATCGAACTCGTTATGAAAAGCCTGGATAAATAAATTTAAATCACATTTAAGAGTAAACCGGATACCGTTTTCGGTTTGATTCGGTTATCACGAACAAACAAGACCTTTGAACCGGCGATACCTCCAAAGCTAATCATCATCATCATCACCAACCTTCTTCTTCTTCTTCATCTCTCTATTCGATTTTCGAAATCTAGATCTAATCGACGATGAACACCGCTTTAGATTTTGCTTTTCCCGCGAATTCGAGTTTTATTGGCGGGAGAACTCGCCGCGTGTCCCCTTCTCCTAGATTATTCGGTTCCTGCGTAAGAGTGTGTTCTCTTCCTCCTCCTCCTTCTTCATCTCTCAAGGTTAATATCTCTTCTCCTTAGATGTAAATTGTAATGTTCAATCCACGTGGAAAAAAAACTCAATAAAATCACCAATTTACTAATATCGTCTTTTAATCTCAAATTATTCCCATTATGATGTTGATTACGAGTATTAGCATTAGTAAAGAATCATTATTTGTTAAATTTGAGTATATTTTGTTTTTGATTTGGTTTTTGTAGGCTGAGTCATGTTTAAAAAGAGATGTGAACAGACAAAGAAGCAGTCTGGAGTCAATGTTCTGTTACGACAAGCCAATACCTGAAGAGATCATCGATGAGCCTGTCGGATTATCTATGTCCGAGAGAGAGATTGGTGATAATGAGCGTTGCGGTTGTTGTGAAGCGAAAGGTGCATTGCTTTGTGCCACTTGCTCTGGGACTGGTTTGTATGTTGACTCTATTATGGAGAGTCAAGGCATTATTGTTAAAGTTCGTTGCTTAGGTTATTTTTCTTATCCTTGCTTCTTTTTTTTTCTTTTTTTTTCTTGTTGAAGTTTGTGTATGTTTTATATTTTAACCGTTTGGTGTTTTTTTTGTTGTAGGTTGTGGTGGAAGTGGTAATATTATGTGTAAAAGTTGTGGTGGGCGTGG
Source organism: Eruca vesicaria subsp. sativa (assembly GCA_932364175.1). Taxonomy (NCBI): domain Eukaryota; kingdom Viridiplantae; phylum Streptophyta; class Magnoliopsida; order Brassicales; family Brassicaceae; genus Eruca; species Eruca vesicaria. Next base: position 251,442 of record CAKOAT010508488.1, read on the forward strand.
TTACGTAGGTCATTGATGACAACCCCCAAGTTTCACTTTGTTTTCAGTCATGGTTTTGTACTCGTTTTACTTGTTTTGCCACATTTTCTCTGATATTATTGCAGAATCCCACCTTTGTCAGTTCCATATATAGATTTGTGTTCATGTACTGATGTAGTTCACAATCATGTAAAAGACTCAATTCATCTTCTGTTGTTAGATACAAAAATTGTTTCCTAAATGAATGTGACTAAATCAGAAATTATTCCCTTTTTTTACCACTTTTGTATTCAGATACAGACAATGGAAACCAATCGTGGTTTCGACTTTGTATGCACATTCCTTCCCTAGCTGCAATTTGCACAAGAAGCTGAAGAATCTCCATTCTCAAGCTTGAAAAAAGCCTTAGAGAGATTGAAAAGAAAATAAAAGAAAAAGGTATTTTCTTGTATTAAGTGGATATGTTCTTCTGTATGTTTTTTCTTCTTCTTCCTCATCTCAAACTCGCCCAATATATTTTGGAATTGGCTTTGTGGATTCTTAGTATAATCTACATAGTAACCCAATACACATTCTCGCAGCAGCCGAAGAAACTCTCCCCTGAAACATACACCAAAAAGCCAAGTACATGAGGTAATACTAATATACTAAAGCCGTTTTGAGTCTCCGTCCTGCAATTTGATAATGAGATATTACCACGAAGTTTTTGATGATGAAAGCATAGAGAGTCAGTTGAAAGGAGTAATCCATATGGATCATAAACCTCCCATATTCTTGCAGTTAATGCAGAGACTACACCAGTTGCATTTTGAGTTTGTAAAAACTCAATGTAAATTTCCTGACGAAATCGATGTAAATTTCCTGAAATCACATAATTCATCTAGTTAATCTCAACTAAAAACTACTATATATTTGCACATAGTATTGAAAAAACGAGTTCAGAAGATAGTGTATCACATTATTACAAGCAAATCATCTGAGCCGTGACAGCTTCTTCACACAACTCGCCACGAAACCGGCTTTGAATTAATCATAAATCATATAATGTAAGCATCAATAATACTATTCCCAAACCTCATTGTCGCTTTTCTCAGGAAACAACTTTCTTCTTCGATCTTTTCTTTCTTTTACTTTAGACTTGTTCATATTTCATTTCACTCGTTTTCCAGAAATCTCTTAAATGCTGTCTCTTGTGAAATTTTAAACTGTGTAAGAATACTAATAATATTAACATCCCAAATTCAAAATTTAAGCATTGTTGTGAGTACATTACGTGGAACAATTGATGTGGTATATATGCTTTGATCATCAATGTTTGATGTATTATCATATATATATATATATTCGTTAACTAGTGTCTTTTCATTAGAACAAAATTGAAAATCCATTAAAAAGAGTTTAAAATTAAATATTTCCTCAATTCATAAGTTGGTGTGGGGCAATTATATTCGCCTGTTGTACAATGTAACATGTGCCATTGACTAAAATTAAATGAAACAGATACAATTAACGGTAATGCCTTAAACTTAAATCCGTTGTATTCTCGCAAGTCCATCAAATCATTTCCAATCATCATATAAAAGTCTTATTAATAGGAGTATATACATATAGTTAGTTTAAAATAATTATGTTAAAGCCAACTGGTTTTAAAGAAACAACCCGTTCCTAGTACTTACTATCATATCATTTAATTTAAATCTTTCTTTCTATTGACCTAAAAAAAATCGAAACCGGCGAAGAAAAACTGAAAGTAATATAGATTACGATGATACTGCCACCTTATCGTCTATGTAATTTAATTACAATTCTACTACTATCGACTTAGCTGGATCAAATTTTCAGCATATCTTATAAAGTATATAAATTTATAAACTCACAACATGGCAAAGGATAGTTCACTAAGTCGCTCGCACGCCTTTGCAAAAAAACTTAGTTCTCTCCATATTATACCTTTGACTTTCACATGTACTCGGCACACATAAGAGAGATATATTTATTTTATAAATTTGAATTGTTCTCACGTCGGTTGAGTTCTTAGTATATATACCTCGTAGTTGATCTCAAGTGTCTTCCAATCCCTTCCACAAGAAGAAGAACTTCTTAACTACCTACAAAAATGATGAAGTTTTCCTCTCTTCTTGTGCTTTTCTTTGTTTTCCCTATCGCATTTGCTCAGCTGCGAGTAGGGTTTTATAGCCAGTCATGCCCTCAAGCCGAGACCATCGTACGCAATCTTGTGCGCCAACGGTTTGGTGTTGACCCAACCGTCACAGCTGCTTTGCTCCGTATGCATTTCCACGACTGTTTCGTTAAGGTAATAATCTAATATAGCATCTTGATATGGCTCAAACATGTCCAAAACATTCTATGTCGTTTTTAGATTAAATAATCTTATTTGTTTGTGTGGAAGCAACATATTTGTGTATAAAATGCAATTTTAAAAGTTATCATAAAAAAATACTGTATGCAGGTTTTATTAATTCTAACGTAGCTTAATTAACTCTCGATACAATATGTTTTTCTTTTCGATCGATTAGAAAACTTTTTTAATAAATAAGTGTTTTCTAAAAAAAAATATCGGATTTTTTAATATTGTATAAATACGGGTCTTGTAATTTATTTACTGACACTATATATACAAACCTTAAAAGGAAATTTACCTAAATAGAGTTCTATTCTTTTTTTTTGCAAGTTCAGAACAAATTAATATCATGACTAATTTTATTTTAATATTTTTGTTCATTCTTCGTAGGGCTGCGACGCTTCCATTCTCATTGACGGACCCAACTCTGAGAAATCGGCCGGACCCAACGGAAGCGTTAGAGAATTTGCACTCATCGACCAGATCAAGACTCAGCTAGAGGCGGCATGTCCATCCACGGTCTCATGCGCTGACATCATCACACTAGCCACACGTGACTCCGTGGCCTTAGCCGGAGGCCCGAGCTACAGCATTCCCACGGGAAGGCGTGATGGTTTGGTCTCAAACGATGTTGACGTGGCCCTTCCGGGTCCAACAATCTCCGTTGCCGGAGCCGTCGGTTTGTTCACGGCCAAAGGGATGAACGTGTTCGACGCTGTGGCTCTTATTGGTGCACATACCGTTGGTAAGGGAAACTGTGGTCTATTCAGTGACAGGTTCACGAATTTCCAAGGAACTGGACGACCTGACCCGTCCATGGACCCAGCTTTGGTTACCAGGTACTTTTTGAACCAACTCAGTTCAATCATTTACACACCATAACTAAGTTAAGTGTTTTGAAAATAAATAAATTAAGATTAAATTCATTGAAAGTATAAATAAATTACTTACGAAGGAACATAATTCTAACTTTGAAAAGATTTTAATTTTCTTATCCTGGTATATATCAGTTTAATTGTTGAAAATGTTAATTTTATAACAGCCGAAATCTTCAAAAATGTACCAAGTTGAATTATTTTTAATATATGACATTTTCTGTGGTGGACATTTTATAATATATATATAGTATTTTTTGGTGTCGAATATATATATTTTTAAAGACATAGTTTTCATTAAAGTTCGAAAAAAATATTCATGAAAACTTAAGCAAATTAATTTTGCATATTTTTCTTCGATAAACTAGTTTTGCATGTTACCACGAATATGGTAGTCCAGTTGGTTTAAGCGCATGCGTATGTGCTGTTGTGCTTGATCTACCGTGGGAGGGATACTTTATGTCATAGGCCTTGTCTCCATGATATCAATGGGAGGGATACTTTATGTCATAGGCCTTGTCTCCATGATATCAATGCTTCCAGATTTCGGGTCTGAGAGATTATGGTCTTGTCCCAGAACCTCTAGATAATTAAAAAAAAAACTAGTTTGGCATGTTTTCTTGAAAAGTAACTTAAGCTAATTAGTTTTGCAGGCAAAACAAGATTTATTATTCTAATTCATAGAAATACTAATCAGAATGTGTTATTGTTCTTGTAATGTAGTTTAAGGAACACATGTGCAAGCAGCGCGACAGCTTCACTAGACCAGTCGACTCCACTAAGGTTCGACAACCAATTCTTCAAGCAGCTCCGTAAAAGGAGAGGAGTGTTCCAAGTTGACGCTCGGCTCGCCTCAGACCGATTGACTCGTGGTGTTGTGGCTCGATATGCAAACAACAATGCCTTCTTCAAACGTCAGTTTGCTAGATCAATGATAAAGATGGGAGCCGTTGATGTGCTTACCGGTAATGCTGGTCAAATCAGGAGAAACTGCAGGAGGTTCAACTAATGAGTTTGATGAACTACTATTAAGTGTGAAGATCATTATATTTGAAAACATATTGTTTCAAATCTTATTTGTGTTTCTAAACATTTTTTTTTGTTTTGTTGGGGGTTTTATGCTTAAATAAGGGTTTTCGTGGATTGGATTTATGGTTTTAATTCTCGAAAAACTAACTATATGCTGGTCTAATATGGAGGATGTATTCTCATACGATTATTTTGTGGTGTTGACAATATTGGTCAAGTATCTTTGTTATGATTAATCATATATAAAAAATCAATATTTGGTTTGTTTGTTTTGCAATGCAATTAAAAAATGATAAATACATGAAAGACTCAAAGATTTAGAGGTTTCATACAAAGCAATCAGAGAAGTTTGTGGCCATCATTTTATTTTCCAATGCAAAATGACCTGAGAAGTGTTTTAGGTCTATCATCCTTGAGGTGGACAATCGCACCATACTTCTTTGCATGATAACATATCATTCATTTTGTCAACACAAGTTTCTGAAACGCCTTAGTTGTACCCTTTCATTGGTTGAAGATTTTGAAGTATGTGAAATGCTATCAAAAAAAAAAAAATGCTATCTCTGAGAGTAGTAGACCGAACAGAAAAAGGGCATTTTGGTGGGTATTAAGAAATATAGGCTTTGTAATGGGCTAATGATATTACTTAGTAAGCTTTTGTATCCCCCGCTCTCTCTTACCTTACCTTATCTCTGTAATATTATTTGAGATGTTAGTTTTCTACGTGTCGCACTCACGTTAACTCTCGCAATGGTTGATTTCATAGATACCCTTAATGAACTATTAGATTTTAATATTATTATTTTATTTTTTTTAACCTTTTTCCAGATAACATATATAATAAAAGGAAATATTTTTAAAATTTTAAAACAAATTCTAAAACGAAATATATATATATATATATAATAGGACTTTATTAAAAAAGAAAATTAACAAAATAGTAATACCCCCATTATTATATATTTTAAATAAAATAAATATATTTTTAAAATAAGAAAAATATATATATGTTCGTGAACATCTAAAACTTTATCAGTTACACTTTATTTTCTAATATTTTTTAGAAATCAACATAGAATTTGATAAATATTATGAAAATACATGTATATTTAAGCGATAAATAAAACTAATTTGATTTAACTTAACTAAAATAAAGAGTAAATAAATATCATGAAAATACATGTATATTTAAGCGATAAATAAAACTAATTTGATATTACTTGACTAAAATAAAAAGTAATTATACTTCAATTTTAATTTAAAAAATATATTTAACTCAATATAGTCACAAAGTGAATGACTCGACTGATCTAATTTATATCCAAAATTAAACATCTTATAATTTTATAATAATAATATATTTAATTTTATACATATAAATTAGAGGTTTACTCAAAGCATATTAAAAAAAAAAATTAATCAATTTATATGCATGATACTTTAAAATATTATCATTATATTCATTTATGTAATTCTGAATTAAACACTTCAGCTTATTATTTATTTCATTTTAAGCACAATATATATTAATTTATACATAATTTAACTATAATATATTTACATATCTAAAGACAATAATCAACCGAAATAAAATAAGAAAATTAATCTTTTTATTCTATTTAGAATTAAAATATTATAACTGAAGATATTATCCCATATACCAAATTGATAACCAAATTGATTATTGATCAAAAAAAATAATTAAACCGATAATAATATATCCAAATTCATATGTATAATTAGAATAATGTAATATTTATTAATATAAATTATACATATAAATTGATTTAAAACTAAAACTAAAATATCAATCAGTGATTATAAAATTTTAGTTTTATAAATATTTATAACCGTGCATGAGCACGGGAAAATCACCTAGTTAAAATGTTAAACAAACATTCCTAGAATTAACCAGGTAAAACAGAAGAAACTAAACCATTTTCTTTATCGCACAACTTGTTCCCTTATCATGAACCCTAATTAATCAATAAGCTCCAACTCCAAGAAAATCAAAGAAGTATAAGCCACTCTTCAATTTCATCTCCACCTCCCTTTCACTGACGGTGATAGTGTGGTGATTTTGATGGTCCATTTTCTTACAATTCATGCCATTTACTTCTGCTCTCTGAACACATTGGGCATCTTTACCTGCAAGATTATAATAATTTCCTTAGCCACCACGTGATTTTTTGTTGTATTGAAAGAGTAACGTGACATTGTACTACAGTTCCCTCTATTATTACACCTATAGGTACTATTACGATGTAAAACACTGTTTCTGTCTCTCTAGAGTCATTCAAGTTTGCTATTAATTATTGCCATTTATATGAAAACTATTGGAAGTGGTCACTCGTCGTACGTCGGTTGTATAACATGTATGCCAAATTTATCATTTAATGTGCTTCGAACATCTAAAAAACATACTCCTCCGTTTCATATTAAGTGTTGTTGTAAGGATTTTTTCGTTATAAAATAAATGTCGTTTTCGGTTTTCAATGCAAAATTTATTAATTTTATTATGTAATTTATTTTTTATCGGTTAAAATGTGATTAGGTGTATAGGTAATTATGTTTTTATAGAAAATATGTAAAATTAATTGTTTTCTTAATCGGTGTGTATAGCTATAAAGTGATACTTATAATGAAATACATGGAGTATTAACAAAGTTTCAATACTCTTCACATCTCAAGAATGTCATAATTAGATAATTTCTTTTTTTTTAAAAGAAACAAAGTACTAACGTAATAAAAATATAATAAAGCAAGCTAATAAATGCATAAATTGTTACCTGATGCAACAAGGTAATAATCATCATGCAAGAAGCGTGGCTGGTGAGCTGAAGAAGGTGGAGTGAGAGAGAGCTCCGTCGTACAAGTAGAGACAGCTGAACCATCCTCATCATCTGCTTCGTTGACCAAAGTACCCTCAGCGACCCTACCGAAGAACCCACCATGATTATATCCGTACGAGGACGATACTGTCATTTCTGCGTTTCCTGACGGTGCATGAACAGGCTGTTGACTTTGATCTCGTTGACTTTCTCTAGTCCGTCGAGACATGAGGACGTGCCAATGGTTCTTGACGGCGTTATCGGTCCGACCCGGGAAGAGACGTGAGATTAAAGACCACTTGTTGCCGTAGGCTCGATGAGCAGTTAAAAGCCTAGACTCTTCTTCCTCGGTGAAGGCTCTCTTGTTAATTCTTGGGTCTAGTTGGTTAAACCATCTCAGTCTACAACTTTTGCCTGAAATCAGTTTAAGACGCATCACTATTTATCCTTGAAAAAAAATTAATAGTTAATGATAAATATGTCACTGACGTTAGCTTCTATCTAGTCATTAAAAACGAAAAGAAAATCTGTCACTGATGTTTATGATTGAATACTTAATAGCACTAAATACATATTTGTCTAACTAGTATATATTTTAAACTCTCTATTTTTATTCGTAGGCAGTAATTTTGAAGAAAATCTCCTTTTGTCAAATGGAGAAAATACTTATTTGTAAGAAACATAACTTTTTGGATACATTTTTATTTTATTTTATAAAACAGAATTAATTCTCCAATCTTAATAGTTGAATAAATATTTACAATCACCAAATTCTGAGTGAGAAATGAAGGTAATAATAAGCAGATAAATAAAAGTACATAAATGTGTACCTGATCTACCAAGAATGTGGTGAGCAACCAAGTTCCAGTTTTGGGGACCAAACTGAGCAACAAGCTCCATGAGTTTAGCGTCTTCTGTTGGTCTCCAATGTCCTCTTGAACATAATTTTGTGTTCCTTTCATTTTTACCACTCCTTTTCAAACTATTTTCGTTTTCACCCCTCTCCAAGACTGAGCCTGATTTGTTGTGAAGATGGTTTCTAGCGAGAGAGAAGTTAGTGTGCGAGTTTGGTGCTGATCCGAAGTTGTTTGCTTCTTCGAACCTTCTTGAGAGCTTGATGGTTTTGTTACCTGTTAAAACTCTCTCTGTGAGTTTTGGATTCATTTCGTTTTCTTTCTTGGGTTAGGGATTAAAGGTATAGAAACCAAGAATAGGAGAGAAAGAGTGAGAGCACTCGAATGTCTTTCCACTGTTTATATGGTGGAAGAGGAAAGATAGATTCTCTATTTTATTTTATTTGACTGACATTTATTTACAAGTAAATAATATACGATTTTATTACATCATATCGATAAGAATACTTTAAGAATTGACGTTAAGTTGTTATTCTTAAAGTATTTGAGAAAAATAAATTGATAGCTAGTTTATTCACCTATCAAAAGGTGCAGATGACATTTTATCACATATTATACTTAGTCAGATATTGTATTTTCTATCATCTTTATGGACCTTCATAATTGAGGTTAGATTTATCATTTAAACTATACTTTTATTGGTGATCTTGAAAATTCTTTCGCAGAAAGTGTCATAGTATGAAAATTTTCTCATCAGTATCTTAAGGAGCTTCTTGTTAATTTTTTTTTGTTATAGATTATACATTGGAAATGACTTATGCTCAGTTTTTCAGGTTGTTATTTCTAATTAACGATAATTTAAACTAATATGATACTTTTAGTTTAGTACACTCATACATACTCTCTCTCTCTCCACACGAGCAAAAGTAATTGAAAAAGTCGGTGGGTACGTGTGGTGTTGTTGCATGCAAAACGAGAACCGCTCGTGCATGTTGAGGGTTCGATGACCATAGGCCCCACAGACTCAACAGTCTCGGAAACTCCAAAAACATTTTCGAACCGCTCGTGTAGCTCTACTATTACACACATACATATAATGCACGTGTGCAACGTACGAACGTCTGTGTGAGAGCTAATTTTGGGGAAACAACAAATCAATTTTTGTCTATTTCGGACACAAAGCAAGAAAAGATCTTAAAGGGCGTGAAAAATTGCTTTTCTCACTTTTTTTCTGTTCTCCATAACGTATATAAATGTGTGTGTGTGTGTGTATCATCCCTTTTTCAAAGAATTCGTTATATTTTACTAAAATAATTTTAGAATTGAATACACATTTGAATGTAAAAGTGTTTTTATGCGCCACAGCATGCATAACTCTGTTCTTGATATGACGATATAGAACAATAATTTAATTAGAGAAAATAGTCTTTTTAATATAATTAGAGAAAATAGTTGAGTTATAGTATTTCTAGTAAATTAGAACTATGGAAGCAAATATAAACATATATTGCAAATACGTCTGAAAGATTAAAATAGAGCGGGGAAATGTAACTGAAACCCAACATGGAATTAAATTCAACAAAAAAAACAGAGACTAAAGTGAGCATAGTACAAAGAAACGTTATAAACGAAATAAAAGTGTTACAAAGTATTATTATAGTGTCTTGTTTTATGTCAGTTTCGGTTATGGGAACGGTTTCGCTAATTTTGAATATTTCTGCTGACAACAAACAAAAATAAAGTCTTGTATCAACCTGGAATGACGACACCATGAACTGTTACACACGAGCGGATCGTTTTCCTAATCCTACCTAACATGTGTCACGTATTTCTGTTTCCAGTTCAAAGAAATATCCTTGAACCGTTATGGCCCAGTTCAACATTTTATCTTGAATAATACTTATTAATTACATTTTACAAACAAGAAAAAATCGACCATGGCATAACTTTGTACTATGAAAGTTTTGGAACTGTATTTTGAAAACTAATTGGTATTAGTCAGTTGTGATTATTGTATAAGTATGATAACCTCAATTAGCACTAGTACGATTTTAGTTAATGGACTTGCATTTTTTCTGTATCGTTTTAGTATGAATTTATTTTTAGCAACTATGAGACCACATACCATTTGACTAGTTTTTATCTTAGTAGTCTAACAAATCGTTTTACAGAACCATAATAAAACAAAAGGTGGAGAGAGATAAGGGATAATTCGAAACTCCAGATTATAAAATAAAAGTTTGGGTAATCATGAGAAATTACACTAGTTACACTCACTTAGAGAAAGTTTCTTGATTAATAATAAAGGGGTCACTTTAACTAATTTGAGGAATTTCAGGCTTTATCTCATGAGGTAATGACATAAAGTGTCTCTATATATAAGTTAATTATAAATAATGTCAAAGTTGTTAGCCGGTCTATTGCACTTGTGGCGTGGAACTAACATATTACATCAGAGTGAATAGTAGTAATTCGTTTATGATAAATTAAATACAATTTGGGGGAATTAATGAGGTTATATACCTTACGGACTAGATTGAAAGTCATTATCGAGACAGTTAATTGTCCACGCACTCACCGATATTTAAGTCCACATGGATCCAAAGGAAAAAAGTTTAACTAAACCAATATAAATAGTTTAATGGCTGCGAAAGTATTAATCAAAATAATATTAGTCAAAAGTTGACGGCAGTGATCGCCAACTAATCCACACCACAATGATTCCCAAGTCGACAATAATAGAATTACACTCTCCGTCTTACCACCACTGAATCATTGATGTATTATAAGTTATAAAGTTTCATTTTAAATCAAAGTTCAAAAACATACTATATCTTTGACATTATGTTACAGGTTCTAAAACTAACAAATTATGAAAATTCGCCATAAGTTATAGTCTTTGGATTTTAAATACATAATTTACATTTACAGTAGAACCTCTATAAATTAATATTCGATAAATTAATATACACTAAATATCTCTATAAATTAATATAATTTTAAAATCTCAAATTGAATTTTTGGTTCAATTAATAAGTATATCTATAAATTAATATCTCTCTAAATTAATAAAAAAATAAATTTTTGGTGTAATCCCAACATTATTAATTTATAGAGGTTTCGTTGTATTTACCGTGGTTGTAAACAAAAATTATAAACTTTAATCTAACAATATATCTAAAATTTCCAATTTTATCAACATTTATCTATATATTTCCTTATTTTTTTCTTATTTTTATATTTTAGAAAATATTTGCATTACATATACACACAAAATTCTCTATTTAGTTGCATACCTTATTTTTTCTTTCTCTCTCTTTCCCTATCACTACTTTTCTCCCCCTTCTAAAATATGGCAAATCTTTAAATAGTTTCTTCTTTTGAAATATTGGGATAAATTAATCTGTTTTAAACCATGTTCGACCGTTTAACTTTCACGTACTATTAGATATCTGTGGTGATATTGATGAAAATCAAAGTGATAACGAGTTTGAAGCAGTACTTTTTGCCGTACTGAGCTACTCTCCGGTCCGGCTGTAATAGGGACGCTTTCAAATCCCAACCATTCCATGATGTTAGTCAAACACAAACACTTCTTAACTTTTTTTTCGGTCAAATACTTCTTAACTTAAATTATGTTTTTCAATTTTAATTTACATTTTAAACTTTATTTATCAGGAAATTTAGTAATTTACTACCCATCGCCTCATGAATTTTTTGATTCTCCCCTCGCGGTATGGTGGTGATCAGTGGCGGATCCAGATGACTCTCTCTACATTATCTTATGCTATGTGTTCCTTTTTCTTTAATATGTAATGATTAATCATACAGTAATAGACCAAATACAAATTCGTCTTAGCGTTTACACTTTACCATCTATTTTATTTCAACAAAAAGAAGAAGAACAATGTTCTCGACCTCACACCATGCTCTAATTTTATTATTTTTTACTCAAATATAACTTTTCATTAACCAAGAAAGGATTACCTGATTTGTACCACCAAAATATTTAACCACATTTATATACAAAGAAATTCAGTATCACCCAAAATTATTAACTGAATCCTATATTACCGAATGTAATTAAACCTAATGAGAATAAGCTCTCTCAGTTACTAGAAAGAGCCGTCTCTTCAACCCCCAACATTCTACCATTAAAGTGAAATAATAGCTATAAGACCAACACGAGCATAAACAATGAAGCACAATTAATAGTCGTTTTTAGTGATTGACTTAACTCACATCCAAAAGCTATCGCAAGAGTAGAGGATTGCCCATACACATATATATTGCCCAAAGACCAATATCACCACCGATGTGGATATGTTAATAGCCCCTCTTGAGATGTGGGTGGGAAACGGTCCATAAGAAAACATCCCAAGCCAACATCTCGAAAATAGCAAATGAAGCACAATTAATAGTCGCTATTACTGATGAACCTAACTCACACCCAAAAGCTATCTCAAGAGTGGAGGATTGCAACATCCCAAGCCAACATCTCGGAAATATCAGAGCATATGGACCACTTTTACAGGTTCATAAGTAAGAAACTGTTTATGTGAGAAATCATAATAATGGGCCAAACCGGGCTCTGATACCATATTAGTGATATGCCTAACTCACATTCAAAAGCTAATTCAAAAAAGAAGGATTGCCCATACATATATATATATATATATATATATATATATATATATATATATATATATATATATATATTGCCTAAAGACCAATATCATCACCAATGTGCGATATATTAATAGTCGCCAAAAGAAATGAGTGTAACCAGCACCATGCTCTATTTAGATCATCAAACATCAATTACTAAATTCAGTTCGACAACAACAAAAAAAAAAAATAGTGATGCTGTTCAGTCTTAAAAAGCTCCTCAGAAGTCAGATGACCTTCTTTCACATTGACAAGCCCATATTAACAAACATCATATGGGCTTTTAGTTCACAAATGGTATAGCTTATTTGGGCCAACATAGGCCCATAATAAAAAAAAATTCTCTATCTTCTTCCGCCGAGCGGAGAACAACTCCACCGTCATAGAAGGAAAAGACGATGAACACTTCCACCAGACTCCTCTCTCTCTTCTCTCCTCATCCTCCACCTCTCTTCCTCTTCCGTCGCTTATCCAATCTCCGTCGTCTCCACCGCCTAACGTCTTTTCCTCTTCCCCCCGTTTCCTCTCCTAATCGCCGTTCTTTCATCCTAACGCCGTTTATCCACACGACACGGTTCCACACTCACCGTCTCCGCTTCTCCGCCTCCTCCGATTCTGTTCCTTCTTATTATCACCAACGGATACCTGAATGGGGAGAGCTACTCCAATCTCTCTCCGAAGCTGGCTACATCACAGATTCTGCGATAAATTCGAATTTCGAAAACGAGTTCGTTCCTGGTTTTCCAGATGTATTCATCTCTCCAGCTATGGCTTGCTTAGGTTTAGCACGTGATCGACCTGAGTTACTTGAGTAAGTTTAGCTTTTAATAGAATGTAAAATCAAAATATCTCTTTCTCATTAACTTTAAAACGATGAATGTTGTTGTACAATGCTATTATATATATAAAGTGAGGTCAGTTGAGTATACTAGACACGTGTAATGATTACAATCGTCAGTTACATTCTGTTATGAGTCTGTTACATTGCATACTACTTGATAAGCTTCTTTACCATTGTGTGTGTGTGTCCTTTGATGATGTGTCTCTAATTGAAGTTTTTTTTTTTTTTTGTGTGTGTGGATGTTATTGTTGTTAGGATGGTTTCGAGGAGAGATGTTGAAGTGGTGGTTGAGAATGTGAAGCCGTTTGTTTTTAGGAAAGGTCAAGATTCACTCAAAAGGATGAGTGTTTACTTAAGAAGTGGTCGTCATGATAATGTAAGTTCTTTTTTTCGCAAAAAAGCTTACTTTTTTTAATTCGTATTACTTAGAGACTTTATCAGCTTTAGGTATAGTGCCCTGATCTTCTGTGTTTCGTTATTAGATAGTGGATGTGGATAAGGCGAGTATGGTGGATTTGATGAGGCTTCTTTTGAGTTGTGTTGTGGATTTTGCGTCTTCTGAGGGAAGGAAATATCATGAGCAAGAGATTGTGGAGGCGTCGGTTCGAAGGCTTGTGGGAGAGATAGTGAAGATGAGCTTCCGTACTTCTTCTGAGTCTAATGTTCATGGCGCAATGCAGAATCAGTTTTCAGGTAGAAATGGACAACCGCTTGGTTCTTTTCAGAAGAACGTTGAGATGAAACGAGGTGATTGGATTTGCTCAAGGTATGAATGAATTTCTTGGATTCTCAGTTGCCATTCTTCTATGAAAGCTTTAAGAATAACTTACCACAATATAGTTCTTCAGGATCTGAGCTGTAATTGGTATATGACTGACTGTACACTATTATTAGGGATCGAAAGATTGACTAGGAGTCAGTAAGTTGTAACTGTCTTTGTTTCATCTTGTTGTTGGTGTTCATATGGTGTGGGAACTTGTTGAAACAGGTGCAGTGGGATGAATTTTGCGAGAAATGTCAAATGTTTCCAGTGTGATGAAGCAAGACCAAAGAGACAGCTTACTGGTAGTGAATGGGAGTGTCCCCAGTAAGCAACTAATATTTGTTTTCACTGCTGCTTTATCCTCAATGCGACGGTGAATAGTGAGTTTAACAGTTTGTTTTTCACCCATCAGATGCGATTTCTACAACTATGGGAGGAACATAGCTTGCTTAAGATGTGACTGCAAACGACCCAGGGACTTCTCACTCAATTCAGCCAACTCTGCGAAGGATCCTGAACTTGAGAGAAGAATGGTTGAAAATGAAGAGAAAGCACAGAGGTGGTTTAGTAAAGTCGCACAAGGTGGTTCTGATGCAAACAGTGTTGACACAGATGAAGATTTTCCAGAGATTATGCCTCTGAGGAAAGGAGTGAACAGATTTGTTGTTAACACGAGAAAGACACCTCTTGAGAGAAGGTTGGCTAATGCTGAGACAGATGGAACTAAAACGAATAAGAGCCTGAATGAGATTCTTGGCTCTACATCCTCTTTGGCTTCTTCCAGGAGGTTTGAATCTTCTCAGGTAGTTAACTCTGATTTTGTCCCCTTCGTGCCACTACCGTCTGATATGTTTGCCAAGAAGCCTGACAAGGAGGAAACACTGACCACCAACAACCAAATAGACGGTGTCTCAGACAAGTCAAGTCCAAGTCCTTTTGGTCAAGAAACAGATGAACCTGAAAGAGATGAGAAAGAATCAGAGGAGAAACCTGCGAGGTGGTTAAAGAGGATCACAGAACTGCACAACGTCTCAGATCTCGAAAGCGAGATACAGGAGGAGACTTCTCCTGAGAAAATGCCAATGCGAAAAGGTGAGAATCAGTTTGTTGTCAGCAGGAAGAAAGACCGTTCTTTGACTCCTCCAGCAAACAAGAGACGCATCTCCATTGAAACAAAAGACTCAGACTTCGTCCCTTTTGTCCCTTTCCCACCTGACTATTTCGCCAAACACAAACAACCAGAGGAAACAACAACAACAGCAACAGATACTATTCCAGTCCCAGTACAAGAAAAACCAAGAGAACCTTCAAGCAACAATCAGGAACCAACGGCAGGGAAGTTGAGAAATGGAAAGAGCTTGGAGGGTTCATTAGTTAAGGAGCCTGACTATTTGGACATGTCAGAGGAAGCTAAAGCGGAGAGATGGTTTAAGCGAGTGGCTGAGATTAAGAACATATCAGAGCTGAGTCAGATCCCTGACGAAGATTTCCCGTCGATAATGCCAATGAGGAAAGGAGTGAATAGGTTTGTCGTCAGCAAAAGGAAGACTCCATTGGAACGACGTTTAGCTTCTCAACGTCAGCAGAGAAATCCTCCTCCGATCACAGACTCTGATACAACCCGTAATGGAGGAGATTCATGACCTTGTAGCATAATAACATTTTTACTGGAGTAATATACTCATTTTGTTTTTAGTTTACACTACTACATATTTATTTTTATTTTGGTCAACATTAAATTTTGATTAGTGTAAGGAATAAATAGTTAGTGTTGCAAACAAGGCAAGTATAACGTGATGGGTTTAAAAAGTTAGGTCTACCAGATCACATACCCTCGGTAACAAGAGAAAGAGACTACTCGGACAAGAAGTGAATCTGTTACCAAACACACTTCGTGTTCTTACTTTATATATATTCTTACTTGTCTATTCTCATTATTTTGATTATTTTATTCCTTTCACTTGCATTTGTGGTGGTTAAGAGAGCCATGGATACCGAGTTTCTCAGAACACTAGATCCTCAGCTTCTCTTGGGTGTCTTCATCGCTCTCGTCGCCGTCGGTGCCGGAGCTGCTTACTATCTTTCCTCCAGGAAACGCAGAGGTTCGATCATAAAGTCACAACCTTTCAATTATTCTTTTCTTGGGTTTCAGTCTCACAATGCGTAGCTGACTAAATGATTATCATTCTCTTACAAGACTGATTCAAAAGATTCACGAATTTTGTATGAAAGCAGGAAAAATTGTGTAGAATTCATCTGTTTAGAAGGTCACAGCAAATGAAAGATTGAGTCTTTTTGATGTGGGGGGTACATACTTGAATGATTGATTACAAGATTGTAAATTTGTAGGGTGTTTGGATCCAGAGAAGTTCAAGGAGTTTAAGCTTGTTAAGAAGCAACAACTTAGCCACAATGTGGCTAAGTTCGTTTTTGAGCTTCCAACTCCTACCTCCTTCTTGGGTCTTCCCATTGGTCAACACATCAGTTGCAGGTTTTAGTCTTTAATTATCCTATTCCTCATAAAATCTCTCTATTTTGTTCACGTTTTCATAACTTTCATTGCCAAATTTTAAAACTTTCTGCAAGTTGCTAGATACTAAGGACCTACGAACATACTGATTTTGTCAACTTTAGGGTGTTGAAATTCAATTTAGAGAGCTTTGATGAAATAAAATAAATTTATACATAGGGGAAAGGATGCTCAAGGAGAGGAAGTTATTAAGCCTTACACTCCAACAACGTTAGATTCTGACCTTGGACGTTTTGAACTTGTTATTAAGGTGTATATGCTTACTCTCTCAGCTTCACTCTTTTTAATATATTTTCACTAATTTTACTAAAAATTGCTGGAAAAATCCCGGTGCCAAAGTAGATGTATCCGCAAGGAAGGATGTCTCATCATTTCAGGGAGATGCGTGTTGGAGACCATCTTGCTGTTAAGGGACCTAAGGTACTTTTAATCTCACATTTTATGAAAATTGTAATTTTGTACTTCTTTTTGAATCTCAAATGTTTTTGTTGTTTTGTTACCTGGCAGGGAAGGTTCAAGTATCAGCCAGGTCAGTTTAGGGCATTTGGAATGCTTGCTGGAGGTTCAGGCATTACTCCCATGTTCCAAGTATGTTCCATACATTTTTGCGTCTAATATATCGTTTTTTAAGCTGCCAATGTGTAATCTTATTTAGCATTTGTGAAAGGTTGCTAGAGCGATTCTTGAAAACCCAAAAGACAAGACAAAGGTGCACCTCATTTATGCTAATGTCACATACGATGACATTCTCTTAAAGGTAAAATGTCTCTCACCTGCTAATTCTTATGAGTCTGAGAGCAAGCTTTACGTTTCCATAAACTATCTTCGAACTCTAAATATTATTTATGTGACTGTATACTTTTTTTTCCCTCAGGAAGAGTTGGAGAGTCTTACCGCCAATTACCCAGACCAATTCAAAATCTACTATGTTTTGAACCAGGTGAGCCACAAAATCCAAATGTTCTTGGCGTTCCTCTCAAGTAAATTCATTAAAAAAGAAAAAACAATCTCTTTCTGATACCTTTATTCTCTTGGTGTTTTGGTTTATCTTTATGTGTTAATGTGATTAGCCTCCGGAAGTATGGGATGGTGGTGTAGGGTTTGTAACCAAGGAAATGATTCAGGCTCATTGCCCTGCACCTGCATCCGATATTCAGGTAAACGTAAAACCTTCTTCTGTTCACTGTTTTTAGTCAAAATCTCGAATGTTTGAAACAAATACCAGCCGTGAATGAAAATATTTGACAAGAAGTAGTTTTAAGTGATGAAGATAAGATTTTTGGATGGTGTTTCAATCTTTTTTTATGTTTGGATTGTAGATCCTAAGATGTGGACCACCGCCCATGAACAAGGCCATGGCTGCAAACCTTGATGCTCTTGGTTACTCTCCAGAGATGCAGTTCCAGTTCTGATCTAAACCTCTGCTTTTTTTTTTTGTCTGCTCCGAACTATTTAAAACCCCATTTTTCTGATCAATAACTTTTGTTGTTTGAGTGAGAGTTGTGTGATGTTGTAAGCTTGATAAACCCCCTGGTCCATTTATTATGCTATTCAATTAGAAGTTCCGGTTAGGCATATGGTTTACTTATACCGGTTTTGGTTTGGTATCATCTCTAAAGACTTGATAGTGACATCCACATGACCTACCCTATTCTATTTGTGTTGGTATGTTGTTGCAATCAATTTGAGCGTCTGGCCTACTTATTACTATACCATCATGAGTCACTTTAGAAAGCATTATCTATAAAAAGGGAGATTGAGATTGGTTCTTTGTGGATTGATACAACATATCTACAGACTTGCAAAATACACATTTTGGTTAGTCGGCTTATTCTTTTCAAAAACTTTCTTTTTTAGAATTATATAATGTATTTGGTTAGTATTTTATGAAGTTGGCAGTGTTGATAAAGAAACTCAGATACTCATATATAAACATTAAACTTTCTAGTTTATTTCCCGCCGTACAGATTAAATAAGTTATTCGACTAATAACGACGTAAAAGTTGCTTTTATATTGGGTTTCATAATGCTTTACTATTGGTGATTTAAAAAAAAAGATGTTTTAATATGGAGAGAGCTTGCGTGGTTCCAATAACTTTTAAGCATTGTTTTATTCAAAAGTAGGCAATGGTCCAAAAAAGAACGATGAATCCATGACTCATAGTACACTTACTTTTCTTGGTTACGAACCAAATGATACAATGATCTTTCTTACATGTACCTCTTCCTCGAAAATGTTCTCTACTATTGCAATTACAACACGCAACAACAGTCCAACCACATGCCACATGCCCCCACATTGTGACAATATATCGAATCTTTTTTTTTTGCTTTTTGGTCTTTTATAGTCGATCATCAAATATCATGCTAAAGTTAAAAAGGTTTGAATTTCGACCATAAATAGTCTACTGTAAAATTCAAACTTGTACGCACCTACTAAAGTCTCCAATGTTGTTTACCTAAACCAAAAGATCAGCGTTATAGGCTTTGTTCTTGTAGAAATGACTCAAAAGACAAAAAAAAAAAGCAAACAAAATTAGGTATTAAGTGGTCTTTACTACGAGTCATCTTCCACCTCAACAGACTAAGCAAAGTCCACTATTGTATAGCTTCATAAATTAATCTCCGTAAAGTTGGTTCACTATAAGTTCTTATAGAGAATATTTCTACAACATTTTGTAGATGTAAAGTAGAAACTTTTAGTATGTTGTCATGATGTTATGGATTAGATTAATTTCGTTGTTGACGGTATACATAGTTTTTGAAATATTCAAAGAAAAGTTATATGATATCAGTAATCAGTTAATGCTGAAACAGAATAGATTTAAATAAACTAATTAAGTTTTCTTCTCTATTCTCTGCTTTCTTCCCAAAACATGACCAAAACGTATAGTTAGTAATCTTTAATTACATTCTAACTGATTATTCTTAAGCAAAGAAAACACTAATTAAGTTCAAGGTCTTGAATCTTTATATGAATAAAAATTAAAGGTTTTGAGATTTCAAATCTAGACCAACAGAACAAAACTACAAAAAAAATTTCCGCATTACATTACTTCATTAGTCAAGCTAGAAAATATTTAAATAAAATAATACTGTGGATGGATATAAGTTAAAAATGGAAATATATACACTTGCTCTTGTGGAAAGAGACGTCAAAATTTTTCCCTTAAGCTTCTCCTCTTCTTTATATATCTCTTTCACATCTCATTTTCACTCTCTCTCTCTCAATCTTCAAGAAAACAAAAAACAAAAAGAGTAAAACACATAGAGATACAATGTTTTTCTCCAAGGATCTTCCCTCACCTACATCGTTCTTCACAGCTTACGCATCAATGGCTGGTTACATGATGATGATACGTTCAATGGCTCACCAGCTCATCCCAGGCCCTGTCCAAGATTTCATCTACTCTTCTCTACACTCTCTCCTCTTCCGCTCTACTTCAACAACTTTGACTCTAACCATCGACGACGACAACATGGGCATGCACAACGACATCTACCAAGCCGCTCAGACTTATCTCTCAACCAAGATCACTCCAGACACAGCCAGGCTAAGAATCAGCAAAGGACACAGAGACAAACATGTCAACTTGTATCTCAGCCACGGAGAAACCGTCAACGATGTGTACCAAGACGTGGAGATAAAATGGAGGTTTATTACAGATGGTGGAGACAAGAAAGGAGATGAAGACGGTAGAAGCGACTACTTCGAGCTGAGTTTCGACAAGAAACACAAAGACATGATCCTAAACTCTTACATTCCTCACATAGAGACCAAAGCTAAAGAGATCAGAGACGAGAGGAGAGTCTTGATGCTGCATTCTCTCAACAATCTCTGGTGGAGTTCAGTTATCCTCGACCATCCTTCAACCTTTCAGACAATAGCTATGGATGATGAGGTCAAGCGTGACGTCATCGACGATCTTGATAGGTTCATTAGAAGGAAAGATTATTACAAGAAGGTAGGGAAAGCTTGGAAGAGGGGTTACTTGTTGTACGGACCACCGGGAACAGGGAAGTCTAGTTTGGTTGCAGCAATGGCTAATTACCTCAAGTTTGATGTCTATGATCTTCAGCTCTCGAGTGTGATGCGTGACTCTGATCTAAGGAGGCTCTTACTTGCTACACGTAACCGATCGATTCTTGTGGTAGAAGATATTGATTGTGCAGTTCCCAACAGGTTGGAGCAGCAACAGCTTGGTGAAGGCAAGAACTGTGACGACTCTCAGGTTTGGTTTTGTCTCTATGGATGTGTTAGATGTCTACTATTATTGGATTGGTAAAAAGATTATACATTTTTTTAACCAAAGTACCAAATTGAACCGAAACTAAACCAATTCTAACCAAACTAAATTTATTAACCAACTCTACCAGTATCTGATTATTGGTTTATGTATTTTAATTAATTCGAAAATTCATATAGGATATATAAATCTAAGGAAATTTTACTAATTTTCGAATCTAACATACTGCATTAAGTTGACAAAAAAAAAACATACTTCATTAAATACATATCCAGAAAATTTCTCTCCAGTCTGAGTTTTTTTTGTATTTTAAACAAATAAATCCTTCTAAATCTTTTCAAATCTATTGTGAAAAGTAAATTTGTATGACTGAGTTACACATGAATTATCCAATAACACATGATTGTAACATGGATTTGAACTGAATTTCGCTTAGATTTTCAAATTCATTTAAATTCCAAAAAATAACAACATCTACTTAGTATTTTTAAATGGCATTTTTTGTGTTTAGGCACCTTTGACGTTATCAGGGCTACTGAATTTCATAGACGGGTTATGGTCAAGCTGTGGAGACGAGCGGATTATAATATTCACGACTAACCATAAAGACAGGCTTGACCCAGCATTGCTACGTCCAGGTCGTATGGACATGCACATTTACATGGGACATTGCTCTTTCCAAGGATTCAAGACCTTAGCCTCTAACTACTTGGGCTTGAACGACACAACAATGCCACACCGTCTATTCCCGGAGATAGAGAGATTGATCGACGGTGGAGTGATCACACCGGCACAAGTTGCAGAGGAGCTGATGAAAAGCGAGGATGCTGACATGGCGCTTGAGGGTTTGGTGAATGTTTTAGAGAAGATGAGATCTGATGAATCGAGTCCGGTTATGAAGAAGAAGGAGAGTAGATTGGAGATGGAGGAGATGAGAGTAAGGCGTGATACTGAGGGTTCTCCTAGGAAGAGCAGCAAAAGCATCAAGAAACTTGTTCTGTTTTGGACCTAAGACGTGTGCCAGAGATTTTAATGGTCCAGTATTAGTTCAAATAAGATAATGAGAGAAAATACAGACCCAAAGGCTTACTATGGTTTTAGTAGAAAATTAAGTAAATCTTTTTGTCTATCAAATGTGCATGGACAAAATTCAATTATGCAGAAAGATAGTTGATCAAATAAAAAAAATGAAGAAGTGAATGCCCGTACAGTAAAACCTCTATAAATTACTAATGTTGAGACTTGGAAATTTTATTAATTTATAGAGATATTAATTTATCAAAGAAAAGTATTTGATTTTTCATTTTTATTTATAAAGTCAAAAAATATTTGATTTTCGCAGAGATACATTGTTTAAATATTAGAAATTTGACTTTTATATATTTTTATTATCTTATTTGGTGTATATTCTTATGTTTCATAGAATTATTATGTGGTTTTCGATATAATTTAACTAAATATTAACAAAATATATTAGTATTTTTTTTGTAAATATAAAACCAACAATATATTGTTAGATTGTAATTATATAAAACTATATATAGATAGATTATTAATTTATGATTTTAATGGGACTATATATTTACATGGCATTTTTTCAAATATTATTATATTATTATTTTATCGATTTGTGTCATATTTTACACTTGTTCAAGTTGGGACCAGAGAAATTTATTATTTTATAGAGATTATTAATTGATCGAGTATTAATTTATAGAGGTTTTACTGTATATTTTGACAAAAATGGTTTAGTAGAAAATATAATATTTAATTTCGTTTACGGTTGTACAGTATTTACGGTAAATGTAAATTCACACTATTATGAAAAGATATAATTTTACGGTTATGAGAAGAAAATTCAAATTTACAGTTTTAATAAAAAAATAGTTTATAAATTTTAATAGAAAATTCAAATTTACAGTTTTAATAAAAAAATAGTTTTAATAAAAAAATAGTTTATAAATTTACGGTTATGGCTTTTTCGTAAAGCGCACATTTATGATTTTTATGAAAAAACATAATTTTACAATTTTGGTAATGAAAATGTAATGGATAAACATAAATTTAAGGCTTTTGACAAAGAAACACAAATGTACGGTTTTGATGGAAAAACGTAATTTCACGATTTTAGTGATATTTTTAATGTTTTTGAGAAAAATAAATTTACGATTTTGGTAGAAAACTAAATATTTATAATTTTGGTGAAAATGTAATTTTTTGGTTTTAGTGAGTAAACGTAATTTTATTGTTTGAAGAAAAAATTATGGTTTAAACAGGCAAATGTAATTCCTCGATTTTAGTGAGAAATAATTTACGATTTTGGCGGGAATAGCAAATTTATAGTTTTACTGAAAAATGTAAATTTATGGTTTTGATGAAGACAAATTTGATTTAGAGTTTTGGCGGATAAATGTAATTTTATGGTTTTGGAGAAAAAATACAAAATTACAATTTTGGCGAGAATATATAGTTATGTGTTTTTGGTGATAAATCTTAAACAAAAAAATAATTGTTTCGTTATATCATTTCTACAGAAATTAGAGAAAATAGAACAAAATCTCGTACAATCGTTTTATTATCTGTATTAAGCTTGCAAAGTATAAGGATGCAGAGAATATGTTGATATCAGTGGGTGTATATTGATTAGATTCAGAACAAATAAGGTATCAATACTAATGTTCAAGATAACAATGTTCAAGATAGTATGAATGGTGACTCAACGCTTAGAATTTAAAATGCTTAGTTGTAGACCGTGTGGCCTACGCGTTTACAAATTATAGTATTATGCAAAATATATACAATATATTCGGTTAGATATTTACTATAATAAGTTAATTATAATTTGAATTTATGAATAATAAAATTATATTTTTACTGAATATTAATAATAAATTATATCTCATTTATTAATATGATATTATAATTGTTAGAAGGTCTAAAAGATAATCGTTATAATTTTAAAGAAGTTAACGTTTTACGTACTGTTTAAGGGGTTTTGTATATATTTTTGTAGAGCACTGGTCAACACAAATCATTGTCTTTACGCAACTATGTGTGCAACGTCTGCACCCATAATTTGGTAGTACACCAATTTAGTCAACTAAACGTTATGAAAATTAATTTTTATGACTCTAATTGTACAGACGTGACTTTTACAATGTACCTTTTGGTAATGTATATATTATGAGACATTTTTTGAACCTGTATATATAATGAGACATGGAAAAAACTCGAGCCATATTCATCATTAACCCAGATAGAGGTATGTATCCGGTTTACATTTCTGCATAAAATTATAACCGTTCATTGTTCAAAGCGTAATTTTTATATTTTCTTTAATTTTACATTTTCCATCATTAACAGATTTTCTTTTCATTTCTATTCAAATGTAATTTTATATTTTCTGGTCTGTGTTTCCATTTTAATTTTGTCCTGGCTGGTCTGGTCAAACTTTCTATATTACTAAGAAAAAACAAATCTATTTTAATTTAATGAAAGAAAAATATACATTGTATTTCTTGATAAAACATATTTTGTCTATTTTCTTAATGATTTTTTTCAAAGATTTTCTTCCATATCAGGTCATTTCTACAGATTTATGTATATATTTTATTAAAATGTGCTGTATTTTTTTCTAATTTTGATATCTAAAAAAAGATAGTGACAACTGGTCTTCTCTTCTCTCTAGTCATCAGGGTCAAGGTCAAGTCTTCTTCCAAAAACCTGTCCAAAATAAGCCTAAGCATTAAGGAAAGTTTTAATTCCCTCTTTGTCCTTCCTACATATTCATTGAACTAGCACAAGGATAAATAGAGGAGACAGAACTCAATCAAACAGATAAGCCTTTGAACTCGAATACTCAAAAAACATGAAAGGGGCACGTGTTGAGAAGAAAACCCATTTGGTGAATGCTGCTGGTGAGGCTGATACGGCGGTGGAAACTGCGCCAAAGCTGCCTCAAGAGTTTTACGAAGTCGAAGCTATTCGTAGTAAGCGATTTCACAAAGTAAGCCCTCTTCTTTTTTTTTCATCAAATGTGTTTTTTTTTTCTTTCATGTTACGTAAAGTCTTGTCCTTTTTTATTTGTGCACCGTAAAGTCTTGTCCTTTATACATCGTTCGTTGCTCACTAATCTCAAAGTAGTTTCATTTATGGAATCATGATATAATTTCAATGGTGATTGATATAATGTTTTAATATCTTATTATCTCTCGTCTTGGTTGATTGTGACTGTTGGTTACTGGTTCTGCCGGTCTAATAATATTTTAATGGTTTTTGATTGATTGTAGGGAAAGGTCCAGTATCTGATTAAATGGTGAGTTCTTCTAATCATACTCTGTTTTCATTCTTGATCAGGCAATTTTTTCTTTCTTTTATATAAATTGTAAAACTCTGTTTGTGTAAGGCGTAACTGGCCAGAAACTACTAACACATGGGAGCCTTTAAAGAATCTAGAGACCATTCCTGCTGCCATAAAGGCATACGAAAAAAGGTATGTTGCTTCTTGCATCTAATATAAATATTTTTTAATTTTTTTTTGTGGATTTCTTTTATTAATTTGTGTGTTTTCTTGCTTTCAAAGTTTGAGGAAGGCTAGTAAGAAGCGCAAGGGAAACTCTGGAGGTTCTTCTTCTCAGTGTAAGAAGAAGAAGGAGCAGCAGCGTGTAACATCTACACCAGTTGTTGCACCTAACAGTGGGAGTGTTGGGGAGGAGCAAGAGTATGATCCGACACTCAACGAGCTAAGGGGACCACCAGTTGTTAACAGTAACGGTGCAGGTGGAGGCATTGGTTCTAAGGGTGATGATGGCCTTCTCAAGGTTAAGAAGGTTGATAAGAAGTATCTCCGAGGTGCTAAGCGTAGGAAGTCTGGTATGGTGAGAAGATACATACCAAATGAAACCACAAGTAACAACAACGAGAACCAGACACCAGCTACCGAGCAGAACCAGACACCAGCTACAGAGCAGAACCAGACACAAGCTACCGAGCAGAACCCTTTTGACTTTCCAGCACCGGGCAGTTGTGACCTGCCTAAGAAGGAGGAGGAAGTAGCCATCGTGAGGGTCATCAGGCCAGTGGGGGTTTCTACTTATAAGACAAACAATGCAGTAGACGCGTTGGTAACTTTCTCGGCGCTGAGGTTTGTTTCTATGCACTTTGGTCAGTTTTCACATTTGAGTTCACATTGTTTTGTACTTATTTTTTGGCTATATACTACTCATATAGGTCTGATGGGGTGGAAGTAACGGTTGACAACCAGTTTCTCAGGGTCTACAATCCTCAACTGGTAAGATTGTTTTTTTCTTTTGTGTTTTACTATCTAGAAGATTGTAATTGATTTGTGTTTTTTTTTTTTTTTTAATAACGCAGCTGCTTGATTTCTATGAGCAAAACATCAAGTACAAGACCGAAGGCGAAGAAAATGTGGTGTAAACAGTGGTGCTTGTAGGTAGAAATAAGATTAGATGTGCAGAGTGGATGTAGTGGCAAGTTGTTATGAGTTCACTTTCTGTTACAGAAAATCTTGTCTCTTGGACTTTTTACATTTCTTTTAAGCGAATAGTTTGTTTATGTTTCGTTGATGTTACTCAAAGTTGAACCTGTTGGGATTTGGTTCCCCCTTATACAAGAATTCAGTTTCATTTTCATATATTTATTCTTTTCAGAACCTCTGCTTCATCTAATGCTTGTGAAAAGCCCAAATCAGAATTGCGAGTATTCTCATAAGTCATTAGAGAAACATGGTGAGGATGAGTAGTAAAGGTCTTATAACATGTCTTTAAACATTATGACGTGGTGGTATGTGTGTGTGTCGAATGAAAATGTAAAGTAGACTTTGTATTCTCAGGGAAAATCACATCTCTTTCAGGAAAATAAGAGTGTTCTTTTTAGGCTGCGTCTAGCTTCATGTTACAGTCAGTGAGAATCTGTGCTTCTTGAACCAGTTTGTAACAGTTCTTTGCTGCAAGCTTGCAAAGGCAAGTCTGCTCCACCTGGTGTCATTTGATGCTCTCGGCGGCAAGGTCGGCCCTGAGATTTAAGAGAATCCATAGATTATTTATTAAAAAATTTAACTGATTTTTTTTGTATATTTTGAGAATTAAAAATAAAAATGAAGTTTTGATATATATCTACGTGATTTTCTTTAAAAAAAAATTTAGAAGTCTAAAACCAATGTTTCATCTGGTTAGATCAGGATAGACCCTATGAACGTGTGTATAAATCAAACCTTGTTACCACTCAAATCTAATTCTAATGGACATCCATAAGGTGCTAATACTAGTGTGGACATAGAGAATGACAATCTTATGATCTATAAAAGCTATTCCCAATTGCTAAGTGTGGAGGATAAGTAAGATCAATGCTTTTAATATGAGACATGAAACTGAACCGGATAATTATTTATATCATGGTTTATAGTTCCAATCATTTCACAATTTATATATTACTTAAAGGTAGTATTATACATCTAATTCGTATATTTTTATGGTTTTAATAGTTTTATCCGGTACAATAAAACTAATCCAATCCATCGAAAACATTGTAGAAGATAGAGCTTGGTATCTGAACCGTCCACATGTAACAAGGCAGCTTTGACGGAATGGATAGAAGAATCCTGTGACAAATGATATTCTATGTGTGTTAAATTTGACTAGAAAGAGTCTACAATCAGGTCCTATCTTAATATTTTTCAATATCTTGAAAGAAAGCTTATCCGACTTCTCTTTCTTCATGTGTAAGGTTTTAAACATTTTTAATTGGTTGAAAAAATCTCAAAAACGATGATAAAAAGGCACACGATGGTTACACGTAATTAACATATATTATCTTTGAAGACTTACATGGAAAATAGAGATAACAACAAATATATCAAAAGGAACCGCGTGGCGTGGAAAGTACGGCTCGATCTTCCTCTGTTTCAATAAAAGGCGGAACTATTTATGCAGACGATCATCGTGATCTCTAGATTATTAGATATCGCACTCTGAAAATTTCAAAAATCAAAATCAAATCTCTTCCTTCGTCTCAGGTCAATCGTCAAGAATCAGAAAACCCTTAAGCTTCTTGGTACGCACATCTTCAGTCTTTAGAAATCTTGTTTCTTTTTTTTTTTCTGGCTTTACGTGTTAGATGAGAATCTTTATACTGGTTTACATTCAAATACACTTTCTTATGCCCATGTATATATGTTTCTTCGAATCCGAAACAATCAAATCTCGTAACAGATCTTGAAGTAGATTGCTTATGGTGTTTTGAAACCCTAGAAGAAATCAGTGTTTCAAAAGAATCTTGAATCCTCTTGTTGGCGCGAGATAAATTTGTATGTGAGCTATGAGAACGAATCTTGATTATGCATGCATGTTTCTATCAGTTTGTCTCTTATGAAGCTAAGTGTTTTTTTTACTGACATTTGCTTTGAAATTTGGACTAGAGCACCAACGTCTTATTGCAACAAATAAAAACTAGGTTAACTTGTTTTCTTCTTTTTTTTCCACAACAAATCTGATCGTCATGCAATAATATATCCATGTTTCATTCACAATGTAATGATTAGGTGTTTTCTTCTTTACAGTGTTTGACTACTCTTGAGATCAAAGTTTGAAAGAAAAAAATGGGAGATGATCAGAATAATCACAATGACAAAGGAATCTTTCACCACTTAGCTGGATTTGCAGCTGGACAATACCGACCTCACGGCCATCATGGTTATGGTCATCACGGAGCTCCTTATCCATACCCTCCCCCTCCTCCTCCTCATGGCTATCCTCCAGCTGCTTATCCTCCTCACGGTGGTTACCCTCCAGCCGGTTACCCTCCTGCTGGTTACCCTCCTGCTGGTTATCCACCTCACGGTTATCCCGGTCCATCTCACTCTGGTAATTTCAATCTCAACATTAATGTTTTGTGTATTCTGTTTTTTTTATAAAATGATTCCACAATTAAGGGCCATAATCTTTAGCATTGTTAAATGCAATAAATGGCCTTTGAAAACTATTGAGACATTGAGGCATGATGATTATGAGGACATCCGACTTATTGTTACAGGACAACACCACGGAGGTATAGGAGGGATGTTAGCGGGTGGAGCGGCTATGGCAGCTGCGGCAGCTGGTGCTCACCATATGTCTCACCACGGACACTATGGCCACCACCACGGTCACGGCTATGGCTACGGGTATCACGGTCACGGTAAGTTCAAACACGGCAAGTTCAAGCACGGTAAACATGGCATGTTTGGGAAGCACAAGGGGAAATTCTTCAAGAAATGGAAGTGATTTTTTTCCAAAAAGATTCATCTTATTCATGATACATTATATCATCATTATGTAATAACAACATATATTGACTTCTCCGAGGAATTTACATGGTTATTGTGAGCCTTAACTTCCAAGAGCTTAAACCGTAGTTGTAACATCCCGATCCCCCGGCGTCCGACCGGGGTTCAGCAACCGGGTGTTACGGACACGTGTCTACTCAACTAGACAACCCTACGTGTCCTTACTGGTCCCAGGAGTCGGCGGACGCATCTTTAATGAAATTCGATCCACCCATATCCACATACTTCTACATACAGTCCTGCGCATAGGGAAAACGGAAATGGAGGGNCAACCGGGTGTTACGGACACGTGTCTACTCAACTAGACAACCCTACGTGTCCTTACTGGTCCCAGGAGTCGGCGGACGCATCTTTAATGAAATTCGATCCACCCATATCCACATACTTCTACATACAGTCCTGCGCATAGGGAAAACGGAAATGGAGGGATGAGCAATTGGGGTTACTCAGTGAAGTGACTCTAGCCAGTCTGCCCGCATAATTCTCTACACTACCTCATACGGAAACAGGACCGACCAGCCACTACATTCAATATGCAACATACAAACCATACTATGGCATCTCAACATGGAATTCTAACACCCTAGCATTCATACACCGCAAGAACTCAGTCATTGCTTCACATGGATTCAATCACGCAACAATTTATAAACTAGACTCATCAATCAACCTAGACTTAAGGACCTATGGCCGTTTACGGATGTCCCTACACGTTCCGGCCTAACCTGGAAGGGGCGCCCTCTCTCGGGAAATCCGTCCCCCCTACAGCTTCCTAAATGACTATCCGAGTTGCAGCTCGTTGGCTCCCAGCACTGTCTGCCACCCCGGTCTTAATAGCCATATTTGACTCGATCTTAAGGCGCCTATTTCTTATCCCGCAGGTCCCTCCCAGAGGTCTCTTCTGCGTACGCCGTCCTTGCACGGCCATTCACTTCTCGCCCACGGGTACCTCGTGTTAGGCTACTGTCCCGTGGGCCCCCTGCGGGTACCTCGTGTTAGGCTACTGTCCCGCAGGTTACACATCCTAGACTCTAGACGCCCACCCGTTCTCGGTGGTCCAAACAGGACTTCAAACAAGTTCATTGACACGACTTCATCCTCATACATGTTCTTATCCACTTTCTCATTCTCTTACACGTTCTCATTCTCATTCACATTCTCATTCACTTTCTCATACTCATACTTATACTCATACTCATACTTATACTCATACTCATACTCATACTCATACTCATATCTGTACTTGTACTCATACTCATACTCATATTCATACTCATACTCATACTCATACTCATATCTGTACTTGTACTCATACTCATACTCATATTCATACTCATACTCGTATCCGTACTTGTACTCATACTCATACTCGTACTCATACTCATATCCGTACTTGTGCTCATACTCATACTCGTATTCATACTCGTACTCATACTTCTTATCATTCTCATCCTCATACTTAACTCACTTTAAGTCATTCTTATTTACATTCTTATACTCAACTCTAGACGCCACCCGTTATCGGTGTCCCACAGAATTCACGTAGCATTCATATTCTTATACATCAAGACCAAGAGATATCACTTCATATTCATCTATCTTTAACTTTAGAAACTATAGGCAGATCATTTTACATTCATCATTAATAACAACGGTTACCAACTAACAAATCTATCAACTTAAGCATTCACTTCCTTCTAACAA
Source organism: Eruca vesicaria subsp. sativa (assembly GCA_932364175.1). NCBI lineage: Eukaryota > Viridiplantae > Streptophyta > Magnoliopsida > Brassicales > Brassicaceae > Eruca > Eruca vesicaria. Next base: position 282,466 of record CAKOAT010508488.1, read on the forward strand.
CCTAGCTTTCATTCATCATCATAGAATGGGACACAAATCAATCACACAATCATTCATACCAATCATTATCCACATCAACACAAGGCAGTTCATTAAGCCCCATTTAAACAGTGTGAAGGTTTTTTATGCATCATGATTCATTCATCTAACAACCTAACTCCCATTATGATCTATCAACATAACTTTCAAACAAGGACTATCCAAACCCTAATTCCCGCATCAGTCAGAATAGAGATTAAGAAGACAGATCTGGTTTTCGAATCACCTCACCTTAGCAAGAGATCTGAGATCAGGGAACAAGAGGGGAAGAGATGAGATCTGAGAATCTCCACACACACACACACCACCACCACCGTCTCACGGCGAGGAGGGAGAGAGAGGAAGGCGGCGAGGAGAGAGAGAGAAGAGAGAGACGCGCGGAGAGAGAGAGAAGAGAGGGCGGCGGCGAGAGAGAGAGAGGCTGACGGCTAGGGCTTCCGGTCTCCGGGAATTCTTTGCAGAGCTTCGCTTCCAGTTTGCAAAATAAGAGAAAAGGAGGAGGCTGCAACCTTTTTATAGTGAGTTGCAGGAAACCCTAGGGTTTATGGGCAATTGGGCCGTAAAGAGACCCATTAGTCTCTTAAAAAAAAAAATTGGGCCGGTACTGGGTTGTTACANAGGCTGACGGCTAGGGCTTCCGGTCTCCGGGAATTCTTTGCAGAGCTTCGCTTCCAGTTTGCAAAATAAGAGAAAAGGAGGAGGCTGCAACCTTTTTATAGTGAGTTGCAGGAAACCCTAGGGTTTATGGGCAATTGGGCCGTAAAGAGACCCATTAGTCTCTTAAAAAAAAAAATTGGGCCGGTACTGGGTTGTTACAGTAGTGATCTTTCATGGTTTGGTTTGGTTTGGTTTAATGAAGCTTTTCTTTTGTTTACATTGGCATGTATAAATTTAACTCCCTTTTGGTAGTCGGAAACTGAGATCCACTTGTTTGAAAACGATCGATTCTTTTATATTGATGGAGAATCTTCAATAAACCTCACCTTTTTCTTCATCATTGCTTTTCTTTTGTAGTTAATAAATATGATTAAGATTGGTTATGTTAATACTGTACTTATCTATTGTGTAATCATAGCCAATCCTAAGATTTACGAGGCTTGAAAAGTGTGACATGTGTCCAACTTTACAAGTAACGATGGATTCTAATTTGTTTCCAAACTATTTTTGGTCTCATATGAAATAAATGCTGTAAGTACATATGTGCATACTATGTACTGATATCTGATGTTTTTGGGAGAGTGTTACTTAAAGAGTAAGACCGTGATATCTAAACTATTTAAATGGAATACGAATCATTGTAATTTCTAAACTAGCTAATCAATACCGGCCCCAAAAGAACGTGTCAGTAGTATGTTAAAGCAGCGGTGAGAAACAATGTTTTCACGCTTTGTTGCCATATAGTTACGCATTGGCAGCATTGTGGTGGACGAATCTTATGGATGACGCAAATGTCGACGTTCGACAGACGCAGCATAAAAAGACAAAGCCTAATGCCGTCTTAACTCAATGCACCTCCTTTGATGCGAGGAACAACGTAACATATCATATTCTTCAAACTCTCCATTGCATAATTCAAATTGTACTAAGCATTTGCTTCATTTTCTACTATTAATATTAAGGAAAACAAGAGAAATTTATAAAGAGCAGAGAATAATCAGTACTGTAGGTAAATTGTTTTGCAAATCGAATGGTGACAGACAGTAACTTTGGACTGAAGCTGAAGCATCAGAATCTCTTTTTCATTACCTTCTTTATATCAGTAATAGATTGTGCTTCTTGGAGTTAGTTGCCATGTGATTAATAGTACAAGATTTCTTCCTAAGGAACCAATATTGAATCTCAATCTCAAGAACACAAAACTAAGAATTCAATAAATAAACTCTTATTTATCTCTCAAAAAAAAATCACTCAAAACCTTAAAATCACTCAAAACTTTATAAAATTTATAAGTTATGTCACACACTGACACCTCCTTATGTAAAAATAGATATCTCATCATTTTTATAAACTTAACATATTTCTATATTTTCTATTTTTTTTTTGTAAACCATAATTCGTAGGATTAGAACTTTTACTTGCATCTGAAAGTTTCTTTATTCTTCTAGTTTAATCCAGCAATAAATTCTTATTGACCTTACTCCAGAACAAAAAAATAAATTTAAAATTCACTAATTTATGTGCAAAAATCGAAATTCCTGATGACTGACACCATCATTGATCAAGATATTAATAATTCATATTTCACAAAATTTGGATTCCATTCTCTGTCGTATGCAAATTATTGGAGGTTACAAAATCGAATATCTGATGTGCCACCTCACATATATTAACAATTTATTTGCAGTTCCAACACATGTTCAAGCGTCAAGAAGGTAGTCCTTTTTTTCACCAACAATTTACCAACTAAATGAAAGGTACTTAACCTCTATATGTAACTTTCCCATTACCAAACCATGATAAAACTGAAGTATCAAAGCCTATATTCTTATCTATACATTATTCTCAAACACCTTTGACAACGCGTAAAGATATCTACACACACAATGTATTATCTACTCATCTTTCTATTATATTTATTTATACACACTTCATAAAGTAAATTCGTCCATTTCTATACACAATGCTCACAGTGTTCATTCACTAATCTAGAATACTTAAAAACAAAAGAAAACGAACATAAAAATAAAGCTAAAGCATAAAACATCACAATACTGGATCTTCTAGTTCCATATATTTATATTTATACATTTTCTCTCTGTCGGCTATTATCTCAACATTCATACAAATAATGCTATTGCCCAAAAAAGATCATTGTGTTTGTATATAATAAAAAGAGACCAACAAGGTTACCGCCAAATCATTTCCTTCACGTAAAGCGAGACCATCTAACTACCTCTTTGAAAAAAAAAACATACATTCTGTGGAAAAAAACCTTATTTAAATTTTAATAATAATAAAAATAACACATATCATTTTTTTTTTGAATAAATAATTATTATTTTGTTAATAGATATATTAGTTAAACAACACAGGAAAAAGACACTCTTTACCAAAGAGAGAACCAAAAGATAAGGAAGAAGAGAGAGAGAGGAGAAAGACATCTCACCTCACACCACCTCCTCTCTCTCTACTTCTTCTTCATCATCTCTCTCTCTCTGTGTTCTGTAATAGAAACACACAAAACCAAATGGGTTCAATGTCAAACCCTAACCCATGGTCTCCTTACGACTCTTACAACGACTGCTCACAAGGAGTCTGCAACATCTACTGCCCACAATGGTGTTACCTAATCTTCCCACCTCCTCCTCCTTCCTTCCTCGACGATGATGACTCCTCTCCTTCCACCTTCTCCCCTCTCCTCATCGCCTTAATCGGAATCCTCGCCACCGCCTTCATCCTCGTCACCTACTACACTCTCATCTCCAAATACCGCCGCCGCCACTCCAACTCCTCCTCCTTCGATGTGGAATTCACAAACTCCAATGCGGCGGCTGGAGATGGACTCAACGACGCGTTGATTAAATCAATTAAGGTTTACAAGTACAAAAAGGGAGATGGACACGTGGACGGTTCTGATTGCTCGGTTTGTTTGAGTGAGTTCGAAGAGGACGAGAGCTTGAGGTTGTTACCGAAATGTAACCACGCGTTTCACCTCCCTTGTATCGACACGTGGTTGAGATCTCACTCTAACTGCCCTCTCTGCCGCGCTTACGTCACTGGCATCAATAATAATAATAATAATCAAATAACCGTCGTTAACGACCAATCTAACGCCGTTCATCCAATCGCGACGGAATCTGTTAACTCAACCGTCGCTGGCTACAATCACCAAACGGAAGATTCCGTTATCGTCGTTGAAGATCTGGAGATCGGATTGCGATCGCAACCGCCGGAGGAGGAAGGAGACGCGACGGCGAAGGATGAGGAAGATCCTCCACCGCCGCCGCGGATTCGGAGATCGGTGTCGTTGATCGGCGATGTACTGCGGGAGATTGAAGACGAGGAGGGAGAGGAAGTATCTGCTGGAGTCGGGACTTCACAGCAGCGGCGGAGAGAGGGAGATGGAGATGGAGATGGAGAAGGGAAAACGCCGCCGTTGACGGCGGCGAAGAGTTCAGTGGCGATGAAGAGATCGGTGTCGACGGGAAGATTTAACTTCTCGAGGTACGATCGAACTAGAAATTACAGTTTACCCAATTAATTCATTATTGAGCTTTTTTTTTTTACTGTATTTAGCAATTTACTGATAATCAATCATACACTTCAGTTACAAGATCTCTTTAGTGATTATTTTACTTTTTTTTAAATGCTGGAAAGTTAAAGTGATTGGTACTTTAAGTACTTCTGTTCCCTCCTAAATTTATGGAACGTACAATACAAGTTATAAAGCAATGTGATTTATTTATTTTCCAGGAAAAAACGTCGGTGAGACTTGATAGAGGGATAATTTTTAATACGAAAAAGTATTTAATATTATCAGTGTACAGTATATGTGTTTAATAATACGTATTTCTAAAAATAAATAGAAAATTTCAAAAACGATAATCTATTAGAGAATAATGTTTATAAAAAACGTTGTGTAATTTTGTTTGCGTTGCATGTTTACTAGGAAAAGAGGTTGTATTAGGGTATATTAAGCTCACAATTTCAAAACACAAATAACACCGTTCAATTTTCGTTTAAAAGACCTAAAGGGAGTAAATGTGAACATGTTGACCTTCACTGCATATAATCCAAAAGAACATTGTTGACAGAAGAAAAGTTGGAGAACAGAGAAGAATCTTTTTTTACATGCAAAAATAAAATAAACCTCCTTGTGAATACTGATCATCGAGTTTCGAGTGGAGCAGCCACTGAAGAGCATTGTGTTCGGGAATGGGTGGACCCAACAAAAAATCAATTAACCACTCGTCAGTATTATACTCCTACAAGTTAAGAAAAAAAAACAATAACTGAATGATCTTCTTGGATTATGAATCATGTCTGAAATTTTGAATGAATCTAATAGAAGTATAAAACCAAGTCACGGGGATCGTATTCGTATATATATCACACAAGATTAGAAAAATAAAACCACACAAAGAAATATATCAATCATGTTATCCTTTTTTTCTTGACATCCAATCATGTTATCTTTTTGTTAAGCATGCATACACAATCCATAATAAATCAAATATATATGATTAGAGACAAAAATGTACTGGTAAATCTTTTCCAAAAAAATGTACTGGTAATCTTATCTAACAGAGACAAAAATGCGCCAAAATTAGATAAGCATGTACACGTATGTTAGAGAAACACAATATACAATCCCGAGCCAAAGAGATGACGCAATGTGGAAAGCAAGGTCAGTGCCTACAATTAAACAGACAAAAAACCACACAAATGTGACATGAAAACCATATATCGATTTAATTTTTCTCATACCTTCTATTAACTTTGCATGTTTGTCCATTACCCATTAGGTGATTGATAGGTCTGAACTACGCATGTTTTAGGATTCATTTCCATGTGATGATGTGAATAAATGGAAAATCATGGTAAAGTGGCTAAACTGGCCAAAGATGTGAAAAATGTGCAAAACACAAGGGTTACTCAATAATTTATTTAGTATATCTATTTTTTTCAAAAATGTGGAGATCATGTTTTTAGACATCCTGAGTCTTCGTCGCATCTTGGTTGATAACACGATCACCATATGTATTATGTTTATACGCTGCTGGAGCTGGTTGTCTAACAGCATGTGTAAATGGAACATGATCCAAAATATTAAAATAAAAAAATAAAAATAAAAAAGAAGAAAAAGAAATTCTTTTAAGAAATAGATAGATAAATTATGATAATTTTTAAACAAATTTAGATATATTACTAGATTAGAACTTATATTTTTTAAAGAAACATCAAACATAGTTATTAATTATAAAAAAAATTCATTAAAACATAAATATATCATTAATTTTTTTTTGAATATGATCTAAATTTTATTTGAGACGGTTCTGATATCCTGTAGTCTATGATTTTTTTACATGGTCTATGATATACCCGCATTGAAGTTGTTCTGCATGAAATAACAAAATGACTGAGGGAATAACTAATCAAACCACAACTTATCATACTAAAAATTGAAAATTCCGACTTTGACTATATTTTTCAAAATAAATTCGTTATTAACTCACCTTTATTAGTAAGTTTCAGATTATTATTTCCACTCTTCACAACGACACTACTAATAAAAAAAATTAAAACTAATTTAGCAAACAAAATAATAAAACCAAATACGCATTTAGCGGTCTTTTCGAAACAGAAAAGGAAAACAACAAATCAAGAACACACAGAAAAAACAAAACAAGAGAAGAAACACGATTGTTAGGTCTTTTTTTTCATCGTGTTTCAGATTGAATGGATCAGAGAAAAAGAGGTGATCCAAGAATATACATCGTTACTCTTCTGTTTCTGTCATGTATCATCTCAGGAGGAGTCCTTCTCGGACTTTACCTCCACCTCCCTGATCCGGATCCTCTGTTTTTACCGGCGGGTATGTTCTTCGTTGGTTTCCCTTGGCTCTTCTGGTTCTTGGCTTACGTTTACTCTTGCGTCCTCAAGCCTTTTTGCACTGTCTCTGTGAGCAAGAAGAGCGTTTCCAGTTTCGATCCTGAGAAAGGAGACGTGAAGAACAACAAGAATGTCTCGGAGAACGCAACGTCAGCTTCAGATCCTGTGGCTGAGGTCGAGCCGAGTGATAAAGCCAACTCTCATTGACGTGTGAGACAAGGAATGCTACCATGTGAAGGACCAATAGAAGAAGTATTTGTCCTGTTGTGGCTTTATTTTTTGTTCTTTTTATCTTATGGTTTAACCAAAACAAAAGATCTCTCAGAAACAGGGGAGGGAGAAACAGAGCAAGAGCAGAGCATTGACTGAAAGTAATTAAATAAGAAACAGAGTATTTTAATTTATTTCATTTATCTGTACTAGTGAAAGATGAATCTTACTCATCATCATCACCAGAAACCCTAATCTCTTCTTCTAATCATCTATACCCTTAATGTATTTAGCCACTGTATCACGTATCTGATGCTAAGATACAAACAAAACCTGAACAAACGAACTGTTGCAAGAGAATCACTCAAATGCTTAGAACATCAACACAACAACAACAGCAAAGAACATCCAAAAACCTTATTTCAAATTCGTTTTTGGTATAAACAAGTAGCTTTGTCTGCCAATCAAATAATAGATATTCATGCTTTTAGAATTCAGAAATGAAAATTTCAAACTTCAGGAGTCTTTGTTGTCATTTGATCAACGGTATGAACAACATTCTGAAGCTCCTCCCAAATGGCTTTGTAGACCATCCTTTGTATGTTCACTGCAGATTGTCCCTCAAAAGCCGATGATACCACATTGATGCTACAAAAACATTAATCAATCCTGAAGTCAAGTAACATAATCATCTAATATGACAAGTTAAAAGTAAGATTCTTGCTGGGTATATATCTGTTTCTGCTAATACAAGAATTCAAAATCTAACATCAGGAGAGCAGATGACAGATTATTTTATTTATTCACTACTCTATTTTGTAGTAAATTATGAAATGGGGTTGGAGATGCTCTAATATAAGAAGAATATTTGGTGCAACATAGTTTAAAATGAATGTATTGATTCTGTGAATCGTTCATACACTGTAACTTTTTTTTTGTTTATATCACGGACTGAAGAAATATAAGATTATTCGATCAAAAAAGACGTCAAGATCTATACACTATAGTTTTTCTGTATAAGTATGATATTTACTTTACCTTGAAAATTATTCCTGCAAATTGCAGAGTTAAATATTGTTCCTGTAACATTTTTAAGTATAAAAACTCATTAGCCATGTCAACGATTCAAATTATGGAATCAATATTTATGTCAAACTAGATTAAAACCAAGTGGTGGTAGTCTAGTGGTAATCTCATGGGGCTTGGTGTGTATCCACATTAGTCCTGGGTTCGATTCTTTCTGGGAACTAAATTACCATTACTTGACCAGTCTGGGCTTGGGCTTTGGCCCAAGTGGTTTACATGGTGGATCGTAATAGATAATCGGTTCATCCCCTGACATTAATCGGAAGGTATTTCAAACTTGGATCAGGCAGTGTGGTATCCAGTCCACTCTGTAGCACTAAGTGTGTTCCTCCTGAGACCAACCAGATCAGCCGATAGGGTTTATAAAAAAAAACTAGATTAAGATCCGCGCATTGCACAAAATAACATTGTATATATAGATTATTTTATATATTATTATTATTATTTATTTTTATTTTTACATGTTATGAAATAATAAAACAATAATATATATCGAATAACTGAGAAATCAGTAACTACTACATATATATATAACTAAATTGATGTGAATACACAAATCAAAACAATAATTCTTTTTTTATTTACAAAAATTTATGATAAAAAAAAATCCAAACAGTCACCTATTTATATTTTATATGGTATGTAATTAATTTTAATTGATATTAAATACATATATTATATTTTTAATATGATTATTTGTTAAATAAAACTATCTACTCATATGTTTGATGATCATTTGTATTTTTATAATGAAAACTTTAAATCACTGAATAATTTTTTTTAATGTGAGACGTTTATTAGTTTTACTAATTTATGATCTTTTAAAAAAAATCAATGTAATGCTCAAAATTTTAAATAGTAAGTTCTCAATATTTGTTCAAAGCAAATTTCAAAATGTAATATTTATGTATTTTATATGGTATATATAAAACAATATTAAAATAGATATATTTTTAATCTCAATATTTATTAAATGAGACGTCCAATTCATATAGTTTTATAATCATTTTCATTTTGTTATAATATATTTTTAAACCACTGATCACAAATTTGTTGGTGTGGACTTTTAACAATTTTAGTAATTTATTTTCGTTTTTAATAATTCAAAATATAACATATACTGATAAATTTAAATTTAAATTTTTATTTTCTGATTAATATGATTGTTTAATTTATTTTAGTAATATAAAATTAAACAAAAAGGATAGATGATAATAATAGCTTTATCAAATCTTTATTAGTGAAAATGATTAATTTTTATATATACTTTAGTCACAGTAGATGATTCCGTAATTTTTATTTAATTTTTATTTTAGAAAATAATGAAAACACTAATAGCTAATACAACATTATGGTTAATTTAATGAAAACTATATAGTTATATGGATCAATATATTTTCTAAGGATTCTAAGAATTAATTTGGTAATGACACATGACTATTTCAAATGTTGTAATACTTCTCTTTTAATATATAGAGTATATATATAAAAACATATTATAAGAAAAACTACAGCTAATACATATTTTTTTCATCAAAAACAAATACAGCTAATAGAATCTTCTTTGTGCTACACCACAACACACAAAAGGTCAACGAAGTTGCCCTCTAAAATGTTGCCCTTGCCCTATAAAATGTTGCCCATGCTTTCTCATAGTTTGCAAGAAGCTAAAATTTAAGACGTGGAATAGCGTAAAACGCAAGAATGGCAAAGAACCTCATCAACTCCATCTACCTGTCTGCTGTTTTGATCGTCTTGTTGGTTTCGAATGGTACTTTCAAATTATTTATCTTTTGTTTCTCTATATATATCGATCAGGCAGAATAATACGAACGTGTTATGTGATTTTAATCTCGAAATGATTTTCGATGACTATAATTAGTCTATATATAATATTTCTAATAGATTAAACGAGATCATATGTATACTTTGTTTTCAATGTTGTAATTCTAACAAACGATTAACTAATGGTTTAAACAGGGTTACCAAAAGCAAAGGGTCAATGTTTTGCAGAAGAAGGTCCAGCGGAGGCCTGTACTCCTACTGCAATACTGAATCAACAGTGTAACACTGATTGCATGGATATCGATTCAACCTACAGTGGACAATGTGACCTCGAAGGAGGTCAGCTTCACTGCCACTGCTACGAACCTTGTCCTCCTTAACCATGCACTAAATCAAATATGTAAAAGTATACTTTTACTATATTTCTATTTATCATTTGATGTGAGGTGGGTGTGTATGTGTGATCTATCTTTGAGTGTTGATGAAGTTATTCCGGTGTCAATAAATTTGCATCAGCACTGTTGTTGTAGCTGATGGCCAAAAAGATGTAATTTTTATTATGAATGTCTAATCTATTTTATGTATTCTATTGATATTAACATAAGTATGAGCATATTAAAGATCAGAATAAGACAACAAGGTAAATGTATGTAATTAAAATATAAAATTTTAGTATTGATAAATTTAAAATTTACATATGATTGTTTTATATGTAATTGAATTTTGGAATTTTTTTAATAATTATATATACGTAGTATCAGAAATAATTGTAATTAGAACTATAGATCAAAGCTTAGAATTTAATGGATCTAATTTCATATATCTTTTCAATTTTCAGTGTTCGAGTGATGGAAAATAAACAGAGTGTCAATGAGCTTGATTGATAGAGTATTAGCAAGTTCTCTAATGCTTTCTTAAGAAGCAGTTCTTAGAATATTTGCATTTATAATATATAAAGTTGCAAAACTAATTTAATATAAATTATTTATTTATCTAATAATATTAGAAATTATATTTTTTTAGAAATTATTATTTTTAAAACAATTTTATAAAAATTAAGTTTAATTTTAAATTATTTTTAAAAATAAATTATTTTTAAAAACAATATTTTAATTTTTCAAATAAAAATTAAAAATTAAAAATTAAAAATTAATTATGGTCATGATTTAACATAACCATAACGATTTAAAAATTAAAATTTAAACAGTTAACAAATTAAAAATTAACTTAATTTTATATCATGATTTAAAAATTTAAAAATTAATTATGGTTATGAGAAGTTTACGTTCACGTGCCAATCCTATTTATCTTCAATTTTTTTTTCTTTGTTGTGTTTTTTATTTTAGTTATTAATCGATATAAATATTCGTTTTGAAATTTATTTTCATTTCGTTTGTTTGTTTTGACCTGAGATTTAGAAAATACTTAAGATTTAAAATAATTAAAGAGATAATACTTAGGTTAAGATCCGCACTTTAGGCACAATAAATATTTTATCTTTATTATTTATTTTATATTTTTGAGTGAATTTGTTGAAAATCCTATAAGAAGTGGTTAATTAACAAAATACACAAACATAAGTATTGTGGGGATGAGTTTCATTTAGCAATTACGAAAGTAGCCTCAAACGATTTTGTTGTCCAATATTAAGGTAGGTCATTTATAGGTAGCAAGCTAGAAGGGGTTTAGTTTTAATTGGGGGGAGGGGTTAGTAATGATTGAACTTTGCCCCACTTCTTTTACATGTGTCAGCTACTCATTAGCATAGCTAAAATACAAAAATAAAAAATAATAATAAAAATTATAAAAATGAAAATAATTATTTTTAAAAAAATATTTTAACACTAAACCCTAAACTCTAATCCTGAACCCTAAACCCTTTGGTAAATCATAAATCTTTGCTAAATTTTATAAAAAAAAATCTTTAAAAAAAATTCTTTTCACTAAAACACTAAACCCTAAACTCTAATCCTAAACCCTAAACCCTTGGGTAAATCATAAACATTAAACCCTAAACTCTAATCCTAACCCTAAACCCTTGGGTAAATCATAAACACTAAACCCTAAACTCTAATCCTAAACCCTAAACCCTTGGGTAAATCATAAACACTAAACCCTAAACTCTAATCCTCAAACCTAAACCCTTGGGTAAATCATAAACACTAAATCCTAAACTCTAATCCTAAACCCTAAACCCTTGGGTAAATCATAAACACTAAATTTTTATAGATTTATCCAAAGGTTTGTGATTTACCTAAGATTAGACTTTAGAGTTTAATGTTAAAATATTTTTTTTAAATAATTATTTTCGTTTTTCTTAATTATTATTATTTATTATTTTTGTCTGACACAAAAGCTTCGGTTGAGTGTGTAGATGGATAACAGAATAAAAAAAAAAGAAACAAGAGAATAAGTAATCGATACAAACAAAGTTCCTTTGGTGTAGGGGTACAATAGTAATCAGAGCATGTGGGAGTATAACTACAAGACAAAAACAAGGCATTGAACTAATATACCAATCTTTCTTGTGTGTATACCGCAAATACTCTATATTTTTCTGCATACTATAAAATAATAAAATAATAAATATATATATTAAATAACTAAGAAATCAGTTACTATTATGTAATAAATTGGCATATGCATATAAATTTAACTACTATTCTTGTTTATTTGCAATTAGGGTAAATAAATCAAAACAATCAACCTTTATATCGTATATGGTATATAATTAAATTTAAATGATATAAACATAGTAATATAGCACACTTTTAATATGAAAATTTATTAAATGAGGGTTCTATTCATAGGATTTTATGATTATTTGTATATTTGTGTAACCAAACTTTACACCGATGATTTTTTTTTTAATGTGAGATGTTTAGTAGTTTCAATAATTTATAATCATTTAAAAAATCAATAACATATTTCAAAATTAAAATATTAACTTTTCAATATATTTTTAATGAAAATATCAAAACATAAGTATGTATTTTCATACGAGGTATAGTTTAATTTAAATGATTTGAAATATATATATATATTAACATAAAACCTATTAAAATAAAATTATTTTTTCATATGATCTTATAATCATTATATTTTAATATTAAAAAAATTAATCTTGATCCTAAAACTTTATGTAAGACTTTTAACAGTTTTAGTAATTTATACTTGTTTTGAAAAAATTGAAATACAAAATACACAAAACAAAATCTAGATTTTTATTATACGATTAATGTAATTTTGTAATTTATTTTAATAATAAAGAAATAAAATTTGTCTTGTTGTGGCTTTATTTTTTTTTATGGGGAGGGAGAAACAGAGCAAGAGCAGAGCATTGACTGAAAGTAATTAAATAAGAAACAGAGTATTTGAATTTATTTCATTTATCTGTGCTAGTGAAGATGAATCTTAGTCATCATCATCACCAGAAACCCCAATCTCTTTTTCTTATCATCTATACCCTTAATGAATTTAGCCACTGTATCTGATGCTAAAATACAAACAAAACCTTAACAAACGAACTGTTGCAAGATAATCACTCAAATGCTTACATCAACACAACAACAACAACAGCATAGAACATCTAAAACTTTATTTCAAATTCGTTTTTGATGAAAAACAAGTAGCTTTGTCTGCCAATCAAATAATGGATATTCATGCTTCTAGTGTTCAGAAAAGAAAAGCTTCAAATTTCGGAAGGAGTCTTTGTTGTCATTTGATCAACGGCATGAACAACGTTCTGAAGCTCCTCCCAAATGGCTTTGTACACCATCCTTTGTCTATTCACTGCAGATTGTCCCTCAAAAGCCGATGATACAACATTGATGCTACAAAAACATTACATTTACATTAATCAATCCTGATGTTAAGTAACATAATCATCTAATATAAAAACTAAAATTTAGATTCTTGCTGTGTATCTGTTTCTGCTTAATACAAGAATTCAAAAGCTTAACATCAGGAGTGCACATGATGGAGTAAGTTCAAACTTAAACCCCAACTTCGATGATTCTACAAAGTAAAAAGACGAATGCTACTGGTTGGAATTTGGATTTTGTTTTCCACACAGTACAGAGCAACTTGATCATGTACTTACAAAATAATATGAAAAAAAGGGAACTCAAAGTGTTAACTTTTTTTCTATATCTAACAAACTTCAATAAAACCACTCCTAGCACTTATATACATCATCTGCAACTACAGTTAGGCGATTAATAACGAAAGATTCCGAATAGATTTATGCAGAGTACTTACCAAACATGACGTCCATCTCCAGACATATCCTTGACAGAAACCGACTCTGCATTCAACTGTTCTTTAATCTGCACAGCAAAAAAGAAACAACTCCATATGTGTTGATAAAACCGAAAAAGAATCAAGCTTTACTCTGTGATGATTTTAGCTTAGTATTCAATCAATTCAATTTAGATCTTTTGACTTAACCTATAAACCTTGTCATAATCACGAAAAAAAAGTGAAACCACAAACACAAAGATTTTTAAAAATCGAACCTTTAGCTCCATGGATTGCACAAGAGTTTGATCAATAGACCCAGAAGCATCGTTGATTTGAGAGGATTTAGTTATAAACCCACGGCTGCGAATGTCCACGGCACCAAACCCAGAAACCCTAGAAACTCCTTTTCTAAAAATCGAAGCAATAGTTTCTCCACGAGACAAAACGCTCGAACTGGAGCTTCTCGCGGCAGAACATGAGAGACTTGATAGAAAGGAAGCGAAGGGTCTATTCGGAGATCGGAAAAGGAGATGAAGGCTCGCTCTTGTGGAGGAGGAGAGAAGAACGTAGGGACGAGTTAAGGTAGTCGCCATTGCTGAGTGAGCCTTGGGAGCAAAATGTGTTTTCTGGGAAACATAAGAAGATGTTGAGAAAATGGGCTTTTTATGGGCTTTATTAGCTCGCCAAAAAGTTTATTGTAAATTCATTACATATCTATTGGATCGATAACATCTTGTCATTTGTGTCTAATTGGTGCAACATTCGATTAAAATTCATTTCACTACACTGTAACTTTTTGTTTTCTTTTGTTATCTAACTACAACTGACGAAAATATCAGATTATACGATCAACAAGATGACAAGATCTATACACAATATAGTTTTTTTTCTGCAGAAGTATGATATTTACATTAGCTTGAAAACTATTCCTACAACTTACAGAGTTATTGTGCCTTTAACATTTATAAATATAAAAACTCATTACCCATGTCAACTATCCAAATTATGGCGACAATATAAATCAACATCCCCTATATATTAAAAGATAATCATTTAAAAAATTGTAACCTTAAGTTTGTAATAATTAAAAATAATTTTAATCATATGTGACATAGCTTCTTGTCTTCTATTTTAGTTTAAAAGGATTATAGAGCATTTAATATAACGTATAGTCTAAAAATTATACTATATAGCAATATAATATTTTGTATGCTATAGTTAATCGCATATATCTAATATTTATTGTTTCGCAGACTTTTCTTAAATAAAACCTACGGAATTACCTAATGTGATTAAAATATATATATGACAATTAATGATTTTAAACAATAAAGTTTTGATAACAATCTGTATACTTTTTATTATTTTATTTATTTATTTATTCTTAAAAAAATTACACAATTATATTAATCATATAATAAAAATCTAGATTTTTTTTTTGTGTGTATGTTGTATTTCAAATTTTTCAAAATGAGTATAAATTACTAAAAATGTTAAATGTCTCACATAAAATTTTAGCATCAAGGTTTTAATTTTTTTTCTATATTAAATATAATGATTATAAGACCATATGAAGAAATAATTTTAGTTTATATATATTTCATATCTTTTAAATTAAACTATACATCGTATGAAAATACATACTTGTATTTTTATATTTGCATTAAACATATTTGAAAAGTTAATATTTTAATTTTGAAATATGTCATTGTTTTTTTAAAATGATTATAAATTATTGAAACTACTAAACATCTCACATTAAAAAAAATCGTTAGTGTAAAGTTTTGTTACACAAATATGCAAATAATCATAAAATTATATGAGTAGAAGTTTCATTTAATAAATATCCATATTAAAATTGTGCTATATTACTATCTTTATATCATTTAAATTTAATTATATATCCTATACAATATATCAGATTGATTATTTTGATTTATTTACTCTAATTACGAATAAAAAGAGTAATAATTAAATTTATATGCATATGCCAATTTATTACATAAAAGTAACCGATTTCTTAGTTATTTAATATATATATTTATTATTTTATAATATGCAGAAAAATATAAAATAAATAATAAAAATATAAAATACTTATTTTGCATAAAGTGCAGATCTTAACCTAAGTATGTATCTCTTTAATTATTTTAAATCTTAAGTATTTTCTAAATGTCATGTCAAAACAAACAAACGAAATGAGAATAAACTTCAAAATCAATTTTTATATCGAGTAATAACCAAGATAAAAAAAACAACAAGAGAAAAAATTGAAGATAAATAGGATTGACACGTGAATGTAAACTTCTCATAACCATAATTAACTTTTAAATTATAAAAATCATGATATAAAACTGAGTTAATTTTTAATTTGTTAATTTTTAAACTTTTTAATTTTTTAATCATTATGGTTATGTTAAATCATGACCATAATTAATTTTAAATTGTTTATTTGTATTTTAAGAACTTAAAATATTTTTTTTAAAAATAATTTAAAATTTAACTTACTTTTTTATAAATTGTTTTTAAAAAAATATAATTTGTAAAAATATAATTTTATAATATTATTAGACAAAGAAATAAATTATATTGAATTAGTTTTGAAACTTTATATATTTTAAATGCAAATATTTTACCAACTGCTTCTTAAGAAAGCACTAGATTATCGATCCACACTTTCAAAGCGCGAGTTTTGTTTTAAAAAATATTTAATTTATAGCATACAACTTGTAAATTTTATATAATTTTTTGTGACATTATTTAATAGTTATTTGAAAAAACATTATTTAATAGTTGTTTTAAATGTTATTGATGACAAATATCTAAAAATGTTAATTTTGTGAAAATAATTATAATAATAATTATTTTTACCACATATACTCAACGTTTAATATGAAAGAGAACTTCTATACTCCCTCCGTTTCGAATTAATTGTCATTCTAGGAGAAAAAATTTGTTTCAAAATAAGTGTCGTTTTAGTGTTTCAAGATAAAATTTATTAGTTTTATATAACATTTTATTTTTCCAATTGGTTGAAAAGTGGTTAGGTGTATAGGTAATTGTATTTTTTTTTTGAAAATATGTAAAATTAAATGTTTCCTTAATCTGTGTGCAAAAACGTAGAATGACAATTAAAATGAAACGGAGGGAGTATTAATTATGTGCACAATAATTCGAAGATATGGATTGTTGCCTAATATTATTTGAAGAATTAAACAATTGATTGATGAATAAAAAAAAGATGTCAAAACTATTGGAGTGTATCTAGCAATTGGGTTAGCCGATTATTTTGGGCGAATTTTTTTTTTTAATTTTTAATAAGAAAAAATTTACATAAATATTAGTGAATGGCATACCCTAAGAGAGATTCGGTTTGAATAGTATAAAATAAATTTTGATCCGCACTTTTAGCACATGAAATTTTTCTTTTAAAATGATAAAAAGTTTTAAATTATAAAAAAATGCTTTTTAATATTTAGTTATGTACTAAGTCTACGAATATAGTTTTGTTGATTGTTTATGTTTTAATAATATAAGTATAGATGTTGAAAATTATTTTAAAAGTTATGAATTAGTCCTCGTAATTTTATAAGACAGGGGGCTCGTGGTTCAAAATATGGGTTTGTAAATATTACATAAACACGGTCCACTGCATAACTAAAAAGAAACATAAAAGTAAGATCTTATGTTTTCCAAGATATAAATCAAGTAATTTCCATATCCAGCGGATTAAGAAAAGTAACTTTAAAAAAAAGTTTCAGCATATTATGAATGCTAAAAACAGAAATTGCTAAGAATATACTGGCAATAATATAATTGGAATAAAAACCAATTAGCTACATACTGGAAATATAATTGACAGTTGTTTCGATAATAATGAAACTACATACAGACAATAGATTGTTTATACCTTTTATAATGTTTATTGATTGTACCCAAAAGTGATCGTATTAATATCACCTCACGATGTTTTTGGTATGTAGGATACTAAGATCAAAGAATGCGATCTACGTTAGAACAAATGATTTTTTGTTTGTTTGTTTGTGAAAGAATTGTTTAGCATGTTAATTTAGGTAAGAGTTCCAATGAGTGTATTGGCTTGTTAAAAATAATACTTACAGAAAAATCACCCTATGTTAATTTCTTTAAAAAAATTGTTAAATTATACTGTTTTGAGTTATTATTTTGTGGTAGGGTTTGTACAGTTAAGATTTTTGGGATCAAATCTAATATAAGGAATCAATAGATTTTATAGCCTAAAAACGTTTTTTTTAATGATGATGTAATGTGATTGGTCTAACAAATCCTCCATTTGGATTGGTTGAATATATTTGATGAATTTAATTAAATATATATCATAAAAATAAGGAATGACATTGTATTGTAAATATGAAGAAAAACTAAGGCATAATCCTATTAGGGATTCTGCTTTAATAATATAGATTAGGGAACTTGCTAATACTCTACCAATTAAGTCCAGTGATACTCCGTTTATTTTCTATCACCCAAACACTGAAAAATGAAAATATATATGAAATAGGATCTATTAAATTATAAGATTTGATCTACAGTTTTAATTACAATTGTTTCTGATCCTACGTATAGAGAATTATATAAAAAATCCAAAATTCTAAAATTTCAAATACATATAAAAATAATCATATATAAATTTTAAATTTGTCAATAATAAAATTTTATATTTTAGTTACGTACATTCACCCTACGCAAGGCGCAAGTCTTATCCTAGTTAGTATTAATTATGTGTATCAGCATATTCTGTGGAAAAAACAGCTAAGAGAACCTATCTTATTATAAAGAGAAAACAGCTAATAGAACCTAGTTACCTTAAAAAACTAATAGAACCTACCTTATATATGTGTGCTTCACCACAACACACAGAAGGTCAACGATGTTGCCCCTATAAATGTACCCATGCTTTCTCATAGTTTGCAACAAGCTCAAGTTTAAGCATAAACACACAAAAATGGCAAAGACCCTCATCAATTCCATCTACCTATCTCCTCTTTTGATCGTCTTGTTGGTTTCGAATGGTACTTTCAATTGCTATCTCTTTTGTTTCTCTATATCGAGATCAGGGAGAATAATACCAACGTGTTATGTGATTTTAACCTCGAAATCATTTTCGATGACTATAATTAGTCTCTATATATAATGTTTCCAATAGATTACACGAGATCATATGTATACTTTGTTTTCAATGTTGTAATGCTAACAAGCGGTTAACTAATGATTTAAACAGGGTTACCAAAAGCAAAGGGTCAGACTCAGTTATGTTTTGAAGAGCAAGGTCCAGCGGATGCCTGTACTCCTACTGCAGTAGTGACTCAAGAGTGTGAAGCTTATTGCAAGAGTATCGATCCAACCTGGACTGGACAATGTGACTTCAACGAACCTGCAAATCTTCACTGCCACTGCTACGAACCTTGTTGACCTTATCCATGCACTAAATCAAATATGTAAAAGTATACTTTTACTATGTTTCTATTTATCTTTTGATGTGAGGTGTGTATGCGTGATCTATCTTTGAGTGTTGATGAAGTTATTCTGGTGTCAATAAATTTGCATCAGCACTGTTGTTGTAGCTGATGGCCAAAAGATTTAATTTTTGAATATGAATGTCTTAATCTATTTTATGTGTGTTGTTTTATTGATATTAACATCTGTATGCGCATATTAAATAATAGATGATGATATTCGTGCTTTTAGTGTCCAGAAAAGAAAACTTGAAGCTTCAAACTTCGGAAGGAGTCTTTGTTGTCATTTGATCAACGGCACGAAGCTCCTCCCAAATGGCTTTGTAGACCATCCTTTGTTTGTTCACTGCAGATTGTCCCTCAAAAGCCGATGATACCACATTTATGCTACAAAAAAAAAAAAAAACAAGATATACATTAAGCTATTCTGTTGTTTAGTAACAGAATCATCTAATATGACAGGTGAAAGCACGACTCTGGCTAGGCATTTATTTGAAAAAAAATTCTTTTAATAGCATATCAGTTGAATACTTACAGGAAAAAGATGTTCTTGAAACATATCATTTTAGAATCCTATTCTGAGGTTAAAAGACAAATAAATTGATATCGAGAAGCATATAAAGCCAAAGGGAGAAGATAGCAAAGATATACACACCTGAAGCGATTCAGCATCAGTACTCATTACGTTTGTTATTTTTTACTGTTTCAAAATTCTTCCGGCCTCATTAGTTAGGCTCAGCGAGTTTCAGAACACATTAAAAATCTACCAAAGTAGTAATTTATCAGCAGAAAGAAATACTCTAAAAGCATCTGTTAAAACTTTCAGCAAAGATAACACAACTATATTACATCAGAGGCAGGAAAAAAATTGACGGTGAACTTTAAGCTTACCAGTGCAGACCTAAGCCAGTAACCAACATGCATCGCATTTCGGAAATATTGAGCTTTACTTAGAATCTCTATACCTGAAAATTTAACAGCAATGTCAAGCTTTAAGAGACAATCCACCAATAAATTTTGACTGTTGATGATCAAAGAAAATAGAGAGATATTGCAAATGCTAGCTTGATATATTTAATCAAAGATGATATGATTATGTACAGATTTCACCACATAAAATAACTCGTCTCCACATCAAATTTTCACTGTTTTTTATGTATTAAATTAATAGTTACTTTAAGACGTGATTACGATATATAAAAATGAAACACAAGATATTTAATACTCCTTCCGCATTTAAATGTATGATGTTCTAGATTTGTATTTTGTATACAAAAGATTGATGTTTTATGATATAATTAATGTATTTGTCTTTAAAATTAAACGTAAATTAAAAGATAAAATTATGAGTGGTTGAATCAAAAACTAATCATTAAAAGAATTGATATCTTTTTTCTTAATATATGTGTAAAACATTAAACATCATACAATTAAATCCAGAGGATTATCTATTATATTAAAAGAGAAGTCACAACTTCTCTTCATGTGTGATATTTTTAAAAATGGACCATTCCTAGAAAGTAATATTTCATATATATCTTATATCTTAATAACATTTTATTTGACTTAGTTACAATATCTTTTGATATCTTTCTTCTATTTGAAATAAAATAAATATTTTAAAAAGAATTCTAACAAAATCTTTTAGAATCTTTTATAAACATTAAACATATGAATAATAATATATACCAATAATGATGTAAATAAATAAATATATATATATATATACATATTTATAAACGAAATTAAACACCCGCTCGGTTGAGCGGGTCAAAATCTAGTTTTACTATTAAAGCATAATCCTATTTTTAAAATTTTGGATTATGTCCTTAAGTTTTCATCATATTTAAGTTAAATTACACAATATTTCACTAATTTAAAAGATTACAATCTTTCAATCATTTAATATCTGAAAAAATGATTTTATCAATACCATATACATATAATTTTAAATTTATTGAATATTCTCAAATCTAAGTTAGAAATTATTTTGAATAATAATTTGATTTCGTTTGATCTATGTGGAGGCCGGTTCACTTTCACAATCTTTTTTAAATAATTTTTAACTAAAATTACAGTATATTGAATCCAGTAAACATGACAATCGTATATATTAAGATTTTATACATGAATTACATTGATTTAGTTTTCTATTTTTTCAAAATAAAAAAAATCTAAACATTTCTTTCAATTTTTTAGAAATGAATTAAAATTTTCTTAAGAAAATTTACGATACAAATATATTTTCTAATTAAATTATTTTGGGTACTCAAAATAAACTAAAACCGATCTAAATTGATGATCAATACAATTACATGAATTTAAATGGATAAGTTATTGAGAACTTAAAAGTAATGGGTTCAAACAGTTGAAAAATAAATGTGTTCATCAAAAGTGAGACAAATTTAAATAAGTAGAATCTACCATTTTATCATTCTTAACAAAACATTTGATGAACTTTTATTTAAATTTTTAAAATGTATAATATCCTGCGTTTTTAAAATGCGAGTCAAAATTTAGTTATCCGCTCTCCAGAAGATGGGGAAGAATATAGTTTTTCTTTTAATAGAGAAGATTTTGTTATATGCCACTGACGAAAATATCAGATTATACGATCAAACGAGATGTCAAGATCTATACACGATATAGTTTTTCTGTACAAGTATGATACTTACATTAAGCTTGAAAACTATTCCTACAAATTGCAGAGTTAAATAACATATATATAAGTATAAAAACTCATTAGCCATGTCAACGATCCAAATTATGGCGACATTATGACTTCACTTAGAATGAATCAATATTAGTATTAAATATGTATAAAACATATTGTAAGAAAAATACAGTTAATAGAATCACAACACAAAAGGTCAACGAAAATGCCCTATAAAATGTTTCCCATGCTTTCTCATAGTCTGCAAGAAGCTCAAGCTTAAGACGTGGAAGAGCATAAACACACAAAAATGGCAAAGACCCTCATCAACTCCATCTGTCTATCTGCTCTTTTGATTGTCTTGTTGGTTTCGAATGGTACTTTCAATTGCTATCTTTTTTGTTTCTCTATATCGATCAGGGAGAATAATTACCAACGTGTTATGTGATTTTAATTTTACCTCGAAATCATTTTTGATGACTATCGTTAATTAGTCTATACATAATATTCCCAATAGATTAAGCGAGATCATATGTATACTTTGTTATCAATGTTGTAATTCTAACAAACGATTAACTAATGGTTTAAACAGGGTTACCAAAAGCAAAGGGTCAATGTTTTGCAGATGAAGGTCCAGCGGAGGCCTGTACTCCTCTTGCAATACTGAATCAACAGTGTAACACTGATTGCAAGGATATGGATTCAACCTATACTGGACAATGTGACCTCGAAGCTTTAAATGGTCAGCTTCACTGCCACTGCTACAAACCTTGTCCTCCTTAACCATGCACTAAATCAAATATGTAAAAGTATACTTTTACTATATTTCTAATTATCTTTTGATTTGAGGTTTGTATCTATCTTTGAGTGTTGATGAAGTTATTCTGGTGTCAATAAATTTGCATCAGCACTGTTGTTGTAGCTGATGGCCAAAAAATGCAAATTTTATTATGAATGTCTAATCTATTCTATGTGTGTTTTATTGATATTAACATAAGTATGCGCATATTAAAGATCGGCATTATAGTTATCGCTTTACATCTGTCTTACATATATTTTTTAGAAATGTTAAACTCTTGTAATGAACAACGCAATCACAATATACTGCGACAAATGGTATATATGTACATCCTATCACTTTTCAGATAAATTAAACTCAAGCTAGTAATCATAGCCAAATATAGTTTTCTGAAAATCCCTCAGTGACATATGTTTTAGTTCTGACATTTTTTCTTAAACATGATAGTCTTCCCGGAAAAGATATATATTTCAAGTTTCTTTGTACAACAATCTAGTGTATCATTAGAAAGAAAAAAACTTAAGAACTCATTTATCTTTGTTTAGGAATTAAAAATATATGAAGGATCAAACTTACTTGATTAATGATTAGAATAGTGTGTATATATCCTTTAACTGGTCAATGCTTCAATAATTATCTCGCATGATTAGAGTGGTGTTATCTTACCTAGTCGGTTTCTCTCGGATCTAGATCGGTTTCATGTCTATAATTAAAATACATGTAAAATATTTTTAATTTTTGGTTGCTTAGAAGGTTTGGGTATTTAAGATCCAAAGACTGAAATCCATCAAAAAAATCTAAAATCAACCATATGTATCTTAACTTTTTGTAAAATAACCAAAAATAAACATTGATAAGTGAAACTAAACATTTTAAACTCTAAACTTGGCATTTAAAGTTTCATATTACTTAAAGTTTTTATAAGATAATACTGAAGTTTGCTAATAAAAAGACATTTCATTATAAACTAAAACTAGATTTTGACCCGCCCTTAAAGAGGGCGGGTCAACCGTTTTTGCTTTAAATTTATGCCCTTGTTGGATTATTCACAAGTATGTATAGACATGAGTATCCGGGTTCAGATCGATTGTCGTTAATAATTTGGTTTGGTCCGACATATATAGATTAAGA
>CAKOAT010508488.1:306557-321034 GCA_932364175.1 Eruca vesicaria subsp. sativa
AATTTCATATTGGTTAAAATTGATTTTTTAAATAAAAATTATTTTTAGATATATTTTACCAATTCGTTTTTGAATCATTCCTAGACAGAGACCCGTTTCTTGTTGATAAAATTATTAACTCGTTTGTTAGATGACAATAGAAATAAAAAATGTATTTGTGAGATCCATTTGTACTCAAGAAATATTTAACATATTTAATAAAACAATCTGTAAATATTAATTGTAAAATTTCTACTTCATTAATTGCAGATTAATTATGTAAAATCAACTTTATTTTAAAATTTAAAATATTTATTTAAAAAATAATTAAAATTTATGTAAAATTATACTTTTTAAGCGAATATATTTAGTAAATTTATGTCATATTGATTTTAAAATGCAATCTTTGTAGTTATTTATTTAAACTTAAAAAATAACATTTATTTGGTCATTTTAAATCATAATTGCATCATGTGTAAATATTTTAAAATATTGAAAAATATTTTTCACATAGTTTTTAATTGTAATTTAAGTGCAGATGTTAAAAGTATATTGGATATATTTAATTTTGAAAAATAGATAAAACAATTATAGAACAAACATGTCAATCCTAAAATTAAGGAGGGGTAAAAATATTAGATTTTATTGTTATTTGGTTATTTAAAAATGCTTAAAATTAATATTGTTGGATTAAATAGATTTTCTTAGGATTAAATAGATTTTGTAATGAATTAAATAAAAATCATAGGTTTTAAATATTCTAGTGGCATATCTGTAAATATTTTAGATTTTGACCCGCTCTTTGAAAGCGCGGGATTTCGTTTTTGTTAATCAAACTATTAATCCGTTTATTAGTTTATAATAAAAATGACAAATATATTAGTTTAACCTGTTTATACTTGATAAATATTTTGTGACCTGAAGCAAATGACCATATTAAAGAAATTTTAGTTTATTCCCATATATATATATATATATATCAAAATGAATTTTTGACATGTATACAATGCAGAAATGATAATGATAATTGTAGTTATATATGGTATGTAAAAAATAATGATTTGGAATGTATAAATAAAATAATATCTTTTTCTATTTAATTTTATTTCAAATTAAAAGACACTATTCATTTAAATCAATATGGATTGTTACAATTTTGAAATACCCGCATAATCCGAACAATATTCATTTTATTAGATTTTTAGTTTTACATCACCAAGCATGATATTTTTTTACATAAATATTATAAAATCCATATGTCTACCTAGTAAGACTTCTTAGTGGTAGATAAAAATGGTACTTCTCTTTTAATAGAGAAGATATATAAAGTAGAAGAAATTAAATCATAGTTTTGGATATTCATATTTTAAGCCGGGTATGAGTCAGTTCTTATCGGTTCGAGTCTATTTCACTTGATTCTTTTTGGATCCATATTTGTCGGATCGGTTCATTCAATTCTGATTCTTTCGGGTATAGGAAATTTGGACTCAGTTAGATACTTATAATTTTTTTGTTCTGTTTTGGGTCGAGTATATTCGGATTTGTTCCGGTTTGATTTTTTGAGATCGGGTAAAATGCACATGCCTAACTATAACACTGTTATTGTTATAGCTCTTGTGTGGTGTTAATAGTAATATTTGGTGTAACATCATGTAAAATAAGTGTATGGAGAATTTTTTTTAAAGAGATTGTGAATAGATCATACAATATACGTTTTTATTATCCTATATATGATATCATTGACATAAATATCAAATAATACGAGCAATTCATACAATGAAATGTAAAATAAGTGTTTATTTTGTAAACTCTTTTGAAGTTTATCATTATAAAACTTTGACCTCTTATTTCAACAAAAACATAATCAGAAAAATCACTCCAGCAACAATCAAGTACAACTTTTTTTTCTTTTGCGACTTTAGCTTTAAAAAAAAAAATCTGACCTATTTCTACCTCATACATTAAAGTTGTTATCCGTTCTTTTGTGGGCTGCCATCCGTCTAGGTCATTATCATTGATGATAGAAGGATCATAGAAAACATATATCGTGTATATGTTGTGCTTCTATGACTATGTGGGGTTTGCACACTGTCTAATGATAACCATATATAGATGATAGAAGGACTATAGAACAAAGATCTTGTATGTTTTTTTGCTTCTTACTGGTTACAATCAATGTACGACTGGACATGGTGGTCCAAAAAAGAATCATGTTTATAATTGTCGTCAAGTGTCAACATCTTACATTTTGTTCTTGATGGGGTTTCAAAACATGTGAACTCTTAACTAACGCAAAAATCATGCAGAAGCACAGATGAAACAATTGAAATGTTTATTGTGAAATATCTGTGTTTAAAATTTTTAACTGCTTTATTCACAAAAGAAATTATTCAACTGAATGTTATTTCAAAGCTTACAGAGATAACTGAACAGTGTTAAGAATTTGAGGATAAAGCCAGATATTTGGAGGAAATATTTCCAACTTATTTTTCTACGAAAAGGCAATGTGACATTATTGCATGTGAGCGAGAGAGAACCTAGTCTCGTGATAACAATATCATTGCATGTGAAATGTGAAAGGTATTTTATCGATTACTTAATTACCTTTATCAACTCTTCCAATTTCTAAACTAAGATCATATCATTGTATTACTTTCAGCATTTTAATTATAATAATAAAACCCTTTACTAAGGTACAAAATGGCCTTTAGTCAAAAGAAAACAACAACATTACATGTCGTCGTAGTGCTATTAAATTACGAGCTAGGGCGTTGTCGTAACGTACTTCAATGCAAACAATGCATCCGTGAGTGTGTAAATGGAACGGTAACGACATCAATTCAATTTCTCAGAATCAGCCACCGAAGAGTTCTTATTTGGAGGCCTTTAAGAGCAATCAAACATATGAAGTATTAGTGAGAGCGCAACAACAGGTTACATAACTCGATCTCAACTCTGGTTTCGATTACTTTCAAGAAGATTGACAGACTTGTCCGTAACTCCATCATTGCAAGGAAGAACCGCAATAAAAGTTCCGTAACCTGATGAGACTTTGGCTGAAGTATGAGTGATCAAACTGAGCTTCTTTGTATTATGTAGTCTTTCTCTGTTTTTCTTTTTTTTTGCCAGAGAAGGACTAGCCCGCTTAACCTTTTTGTATAAACAAACCTTCTCATTTCTTAATGATATTCACATACTTAGCAAAAAAAAAAAAGTACTAGTGGTGACTGGTGATCATAACTACAAGTGTCGTACAAGGTTAATATCTACCAGTTTTGACCAATTAATTATAATTATCACGGATAGTGAATTTCTTCGAATAATACTGGTATTAGTCGATAAAGCTGGTTAGATAATTTATACTATATATATATATATATATATATATATATATATATTAAAATTACTGGGAATTAAGCACTTTAACATGCTGTACAATAAAAAAATTTGTTGAATGAGTCCTTTTAGCCGGCCCTCACTCCATTCAAGACCAGGTCCTTTTTTGATATATATCCGTATTTGAAATAATCTCATTGTATTGACCAAAAATAATAATAATCTCACTGTATATCCCATATTATATTTATGTATTTTGGTTCATAATGGCTGCTTATAGTTTGATCGAACGAAAATATGCTTGTTTCTGAACTAGCAATCTTTTTATGAAAATGGCCGCCACATCATTGCAGTAGCATCCCGTGTACGTTTGACGTCCATATATAGTCAGTATACTACATGCAGAAGCCATGACCAAACAAGTTAGATAAAAAATCTAAGCTGGTTTTAGTCATTGCGTAGTTCCGTGAATGTCAGGAATGATTTACATGTTGTAAAATACATCAAGTTGCATACAAATTATTTCAATTCTAAGAGCAGTCAAAAGTTTCAAAAAATATACATAAGCCGGGTTTATTCATTGGGTGATTCTTACTATAAGAGCAATATCAAAGGTTTATACCCAAGTTCACACACTTCCTAAAAAAAATATATTATAATAATGAACATTGATGAACTCCAATTCGTGAAGGTTGTCCCTGCTGAACCTGTTCATGACTGTTTTTATAGGTTCCACGCCACGTGGCAGCCTGTTATTGATTGTTTTAAAAAGAAAAAAATCAAACAAAAAAAATTAAAAAATTAAAGTCATGAACCCCACCAGGGGTTCATTGATGTGCATGCCCTAACCCTTTGCTTTAATTGATCCTTTAGGCTTAGTATTATAATTTTTGAAGAATAAATTATCAGATGTCTTTGACAGATTTTTTGGTTCTCTATATATTCATCACCACCTCGCCAAATGATTTAATTTTTCAATTCTTTGCATTCGTTATTGGTATGTATTAATATAACACGTTATGCATCCAATCTCTAAATTTTTAT
Source organism: Eruca vesicaria subsp. sativa (assembly GCA_932364175.1). Taxonomy (NCBI): domain Eukaryota; kingdom Viridiplantae; phylum Streptophyta; class Magnoliopsida; order Brassicales; family Brassicaceae; genus Eruca; species Eruca vesicaria. The sequence continues at coordinate 310,917 of CAKOAT010508488.1, forward strand.
CTAGTTGTTTGTGTATCAAACGTTCATTTTTGATTTGTGTTAACGCTGCATTGCTGACCGTCATAAACAAGAAACGTTTAAAGATTATATTTTGTTTTTTAAATGACTACTCAGACAACTAGGAACAATATTTTAATTTATAACTACATTTAATTTTCATTCACTCATTTCAAAAAAAAAATGTTATCTTCTTTCGTGTATATCTAAAATGACTTTTAGTTAATCACAGTTGTCAAAAGACGATTTAAAAATGTTAGTTATGGAAAAGGAATTTAGATTGGAGAGCATGTTCGATTAACTGCCAAACTATGCAATTAGGTGTGAACAGACTTCTTGGTCGACCAGACAAATGCCAAACTTTTTATAATGCCATCAATTAATCTTCGATCATGGGTCAGTTTCCTCGTAAGTACTGTAGTACTATTGAGTTAATAATAAACTAATGTAAGTGGACAAAAAATATAACTAACGTAATTAAGAGGCTTATTTGTCAGATAAAAAATGGAAAATTAAATTTTGAAAAAAGGAATTGAGAGAGATACGAAGAGAAAGTAGAAAAGGGAGGGGGTTTAGTAAGTAGTGAATTTGTGTTTTTTTTTTATATAAGAGCATGATTAATCCGAATTCTTAAAGTAAAATTTTTAGTGAAAATTAAAAAACTATTTCTTAATTTTTAATTAAAAAGGTAAGAATTGGTTAAGAATTTAAGAACTGATTATTAGTTTTTTTTAGTTTAAAATTAAGAAATATTTTTTTAATTTCCGCTAAGAACCCAAGATTAATCATTGTCTAAAATGATATGATGCAGTTTCCTTTTTTTCAAACACTCATAATTACACGGTAATATTATATCTCATTAAGATTTTCTCTCAATACCACTATAAATAAGAGATGTTATATCACCACCATGTCTTAAACCATGGAGCTGAAAATCCCTCCACCAGTAACCTCCGGCTCACTCACCTTCAAGGTGCACCGACGAGAGCCGGAGTTAGTATCCCCGGCAAAGCCAACACCGAGAGAGCTCAAACTCCTCTCCGACATCGACGACCAAGAAGGACTAAGATTCCATATTCCCTCTATCTTTTTCTACAGACACAACCCCAATGCTTACTCTGATCCGGTCGCAGTGATTAGGATAGCACTGGCCGAGACGCTTGTCTACTACTACCCGTTGGCTGGTAGGCTTAAGGAAGGACTGAACCGTAAACTTGCAGTGGACTGTACTGGCGAAGGGGTATTGTTCATAGAGGCAGATGCTGATGTTACACTAGCTGAGTTTGAAGATAAGGATGTGCTTCGTCCTCCGTTCCCTTGCTTTGAAGAACTTCTCTTTGACTTAGAAGGTTCAAGTGAGGTGCTCAACGCACCTTTGATTCTTATCCAGGTCAGTTTCACATGTATTCAACTTTCATGTTAAAAAAAAATTAATAATTTTCGTGGAAAGAATTAGTACTCCCGTTAGTTGTTTTTAAAGATTATTTAGTTTGAAAATATATGTTTCACATATCAACGCAATTTTTATCTTTATTGAATAGTGTATCTATATTATTAAAAGAGAAGTACCCATATAAAATACCCCTTAGTTTTCTTTTTTTATTTACAATAGCATGCCACTGAAGTAATTAAATAAACTAAAATGTAAGTAATTATTGTATTTTCCTATTTATTAAACAATTTCCTAAATCAATTTTAGCTTAATTTTCGTGTTTAATATATTCCCTAAAATAAACTAACTGATTTTTAGGAATATTCATATTTAAATTTGATTTTAACAATATTAAATTTGTATAACGTTACCATTAATTACTTTGAATTAAATTCAAGTTTAAATTCGAAATTAAAACAAATATTATAAATATTCCTAAAATATATGTTTAACTTAGCATTAAATATTTTGAACAATAAGATTTTAAATATATTTAAACTACTTATAAACAACATGAACTATTTGTAACTGAATATTATTTAATATAATTAAATCTCACCTAAGAATATATATTTTTCAAGAATTTCTAAAATATATGTTTTACCATTTTGGTTGCTATTAATTATTTTTAACAAGAAAATTTAATACTGAAATTGAAATATTGAATTACTTGTAAAACAATGTTTAATGTTTATAACCAAATATTCTTTTTTATAACGTATCTAAATCTTACCATATTATCCATATCTGATCAAAATATTTAAATTCTTTTACATTTGGCAAACAATTTCATGTTACAAGAAATATTATTCAAACTATCAATAGGTCAATGTTAATTTTTCAAAAGTTTAATAAAGAACACGAATCACTATTTTTACAGCACATAAACTATTCGATTGTTGTGTTTATAAAAATTTAGAAATATGATAAATATTTTAAAATATTAACGGATAGACATTTAAATAATATTCATTTATATAAAAAATGAAATAAATACCTGTCCGGTCGGACGGGTCCAGCTCTAGTAACCAATTAAAATTTACAAACATTTTTATTAATTGGTGGAATTTTACATGATAAATACATTAAATGATAGCTTGTTGAAGTATAATGATTTTTTAAAAAATCGACGTAATTTTATTCAGAATTTTATATTATGAAACTGAAGGAGTATTAGCTAAAATGATTTATTATTTTCAAATTTTCAAATAAATCATGAGAATAATTTGGATATAAAACAGATTTTTTTTTAGAAGAAATATTACACCTAAATATTAATTTTAGTGTCAAATAAACAAGAAGAAAAGAATACTACACTTAAGGATCATATTAATTCCTATATATATAAGAGAAAATGACTAGGATAGAATTACAAATGTTTTTGTCACAAATATAGAATTTAACAATTAAAATGACCAAAATAGTACTTAAATATATTATTAAATATACATTTATATCCCTTGGGTTAACTAATTCTATATTTCTTTTGTTTAGAGTTGAAGAGTGGGGTTTTGGGGATAAAGTTTCAAATTTTAAAAAATAGAAAAAACTTAAAATTTTCAAAATAAAAAGTGTTATTTTGATCATTTTTAATTTTCGAGGTCTAATTTTTGTGGTAAAACCTTAAAAGAGAGTTATTCGAGAGAATTGTCCTATATATATATAATACACCGAATATTACTATTATACAGTAATATTAATTTCTTGTAGGTCACGCGTCTGAAATGTGGCGGGTTTATCTTCGCCATCCGTCTCAACCACGTAATAGCCGACGCAGGGGGACTCTCACTCTTCATAAAAGCTATTGGCGAGTTCGCACGTGGATGTCACGCTCTATCCATCACTCCCACGTGGGAACGTCACCTTCTGAGCGCCAGAGTCCCACCACGTGTGACACAAACACACCGAGAGTACGACGAAGCCGTGTCAGAATCCGCCACTGAAGACGTGGACACTCTGATCAGCAAATCCTTCTTCTTCGGCGCCGCCGAGATGTCAGCCATACGGAGGCTCCTCCCACCGAACATCGCCAACCGCAGCACCGGTTTGGAAACGCTGACGGCGTTCTTGTGGCGTCACCGCACCGCCGCTCTACGACCCGACCCGAACAAGGAGATGCGAGTCATATTCATNCCGCCACTGAAGACGTGGACACTCTGATCAGCAAATCCTTCTTCTTCGGCGCCGCCGAGATGTCAGCCATACGGAGGCTCCTCCCACCGAACATCGCCAACCGCAGCACCGGTTTGGAAACGCTGACGGCGTTCTTGTGGCGTCACCGCACCGCCGCTCTACGACCCGACCCGAACAAGGAGATGCGAGTCATATTCATCGTCAACGCACGTCCCAAGCTCAAAAACCCAACGTTACCTCGAGGATACTACGGAAACGCGTTTGCGTTTCCAGTCGCAATCGTAAGGGCAAGAGAACTTACGGAGAAACCTTTAGAGTTTGCTTTGAGACTAGTGAAGGAGGCCAAAGCGAGCGTGACTGATGAGTACATGCGATCGCTTGCTGATCTTATGGTGACGAAAGGGAGACCAAAGTTCTGGATGGACGGAGCCTATTTGGTATCTGACGTGAGAAACTTTGCGGATATTGATCTTGGAGTTTGGGGTAAACCGGTTTACGGAGGTATCGGTACGGCTGGAGTTGTGGATTCTCTGGCGTCTAGCTTCTATGTTTCGGCTGAGAATAGAAAAGGTGAGAGAGGGATCCTTGTACCGGTTTGTTTACCGGAGAAGGCGATGAAGAGGTTCGTGGAAGAGCTTGAGGGTGTGTTTGATGGTTCCAGTGTGGGAAGCAAAAGCCTACATAAACTGATCGTGTCTTGTCTGTAAAATATTAATATGATAAAGTTAGTCCAAACAAGCTAAGGAAGCACTTTCTTAAACAAAGGAGACTGGATCTAAACCGAAAAGCTAAAACATAGTCGATAGCTAAAGATCTTCTAAACAAATTCCATAAAATAATACTTCCTCTGTTTTATAATATGTGTCATTTTAGATTTTGACACACAAATTAAAAAATAATAATTTTACATATTTTCTAAATAAAAACACAATTATCTATACACCTAATCACATTTTGACCAATAAAAAAATAAATTATAAAATAAAGTTAATAAATTTTATATTGAAAACTGAAAATGATATATATTTTATAACAAAAAATACTCTACAATGACATTTAATATGAAACGGAGAGAGTACTTCAAAAGGATAAAAGAAGGAAAGACAATTACAAAGCAGAAGCCATGCAGAAACATACAGCAAAGATCAGACACGATCGACAACATCTGAGAGCAGTCGAGATCCTAGTTTGTACCATTTTCCATTAACATATATGGGAAGAAAAATTGGTGGTATCTCGATACACGAGATACATGATTAGTTAGTTACAGTTAGGCAAAATATATAAAGAAGATCACAGCCTAAATGTTATGGAAATTTTCTTTCATGAGCTAATGTTCTTCCCTGTTGATATCACAGCATACACTATTGGCTTTGCTTGAGCTTTCTTCTTTCTGTATGCTTCTTTTACTTTAATTCTCATTCTTTTGTAAAATAGGTGGTTTATTTTGTTAACACACTCTTATGATGTTTTTTTTTCGAGACATAATATTCTTTTGAAGTTCATCGGCAGAAAAATTTAACCTCTATTAAACAAAAAACGTTTCAGTACCGATAACAACCAAGAACAAATTTCTTGACATTATCTTAGAAATAATCTGAAGTATACCTACCCCAAAAATATAAATTGTTATCCGTTCTTCAATACGCAATTCATTTCTCGTGTTCAATGAATTAAGTGGCCTATAACGTTGGGGTTAGCTAATCACTATCATAGATGATAAGGATCATAGAACACATGTTTTGTATGCTTTTTTTGCTTCTATGGCTATGTGGGCTTCGCACGTCACCAACAGAGGTGATAGAAGCATCACTAAACAAATATATATATTGTAAGTTTTTTTTCTTTCTTGGCTTCATGTACAACTGGACATGGTGGTCCAAAACAGATTCTTGTGTGAAACATGTCGTAACATCTTAAATTTTGTCTTGATGGGTTTTAAAACATGTGAACTCTGTACTAATGAAAAAAAAAGCATACAGAAACACACACACACACGCAATGTTTATTGTGAAATAGTTGTGTAGAAACTGTTTTACTTTTTGGTTCACCATAGGAAGTTGTTATTTAAACTTGAAAGCTTATATAAAACCGAGCAGGGTTAACTAAGTTGANCTTAAATTTTGTCTTGATGGGTTTTAAAACATGTGAACTCTGTACTAATGAAAAAAAAAGCATACAGAAACACACACACACACGCAATGTTTATTGTGAAATAGTTGTGTAGAAACTGTTTTACTTTTTGGTTCACCATAGGAAGTTGTTATTTAAACTTGAAAGCTTATATAAAACCGAGCAGGGTTAACTAAGTTGATTTTATCAATACCATATACATATAATTTTCAATTTATTGAATATTCTCAAATCTAAGTTAGAAATTATTTTGAATAACAATTTGATTTCGTTTGATCTATGTGGAGGCCGGTTCACTTTCACAAACTTTCTTTTAATATTTTTTTTAGCTAAAATTACATTATTTTGAATCCAGTAAGCATGACAATCGTATATATTAAGATTTTATACATGAATTACATTGATTTTAATTTTCTATTTTTTCAAAATAAAAAAAATCTAAACATTGCTTTCAGTTTTTTAGAAATGAATTAAACGTTTCTTAAAAAAATTTAGGATACAAATATATTTTCTAATTAAATTATTTTGGGTACTCAAAATAAACTAAAACCGATCTAAATAGATGATTAATACAATTACATGAATTTAAATGGATAAGTTATTGAGAACTTAAAAGTAATGGGTTCAAACGGTCGAAAAATAAATGTGTTCGTCAAAAGTGAGACAAATTTAAATAAGTAGAATCTACCATTTTATCATTCTTAACAAAACATTTGATGAACTTTTATTAAATTGTTAAAATGTATAATATTATGCGCTTTTAAAACGCGAATCAAAATTTAGTTATCCGCTTTCGAGAGAATGGTCAGAATATAGTTTTTCTTTTAGTAGAGAAGATTTTGTGAATCGTTCATACACGGTGTTCTTTGTTCTTTTGTTATATGCCACTGACGAAAATATCAGATTATACGATCAAACGAGATGTCAAGATCTAAACACGATATAGTTTTTCTGTACAGGTATGATACTTACATTAAGCTTGAAAACTATTCCTACAAATTGCAGAGTTAAATAACATTTATATAAGTATAAAAACTCATTAGCCATGTCAACGATCCAAATTATGGCGACATTATGACTTCACTTAGAATGAATCAATATTAGTATTAAATATGTATAAAACATATTGTAAGAATAATACAGCTAATAGAATCACAACACAAAAGGTCAACGAAAATGCCCTATAAAATGTTTCCATGCTTTCTCATAGTCTGCAAGAAGCTCAAGCTTAAGACGTGGAATAGCATAAACACACAAAAATGGCAAAGACCCTCATCAACTCCATCTGTCTGTCTGCTCTTTTGATCGTCTTGTTGGTTTCGAATGGTACTTTCATTTGCTATCTTTTTTGTTTCTCTATATCGATCAGGGAGAATAATTACCTACGTGTTATGTGATTTTTTTACCTCGAAATCATTTTTGATGACTATCGTTAGTCTATACATAATATTCCCAAAAGATTAAGCGAGATCATATGTATACTTTGTTTTCAATGTTGTAATTCTAACAAACGATTAACTAATGGTTTAAACAGGGTTACCAAAAGCAAAGGGTCAATGTTTTGCAGATGAAGGTCCAGCGGAGGCCTGTACTCCTCTTGCAATACTGAATCAACAGTGTAACACTGATTGCAAGGATATGGATTCAACCTATACTGGACAATGTGACCTTGAAGCTTTAGATGGTCAGCTTCACTGCCACTGCTACAAACCTTGTCCTCCTTAACCATGCACTAAATCAAATATGTAAAAGTATACTTTTACTATATTTCTATTTATCTTTTGATATGAGGTGTGTATGTGTGATCTATCTTTGATTGTTGATGAAGTTATTCTGGTGTCAATAAATTTTGCATCAGCACTGTTGTTGTAGCTGATGACCAAAAATGTAATTTTTATTATGAATGTCTAACTTATTTTATGTGTATTTTATTGATATTAACATAAATGTGGAAACACCGTAGTCTATTGGTTAAAGTTTAAAAGCTTCTACATTAAGTTAGGGGTTCAAATCCTAGGTTATGCAGTTTCTACACCAAGAAGGTTTAAATTCCTGGAAAATGTGAACTGCGAATTATACAGATTAGAGAAAAGGTTTACGAGAGATCTTCAGCATGACACAAGGCGTACCGTCAGAAATGGATCTCATAGACGGTTCAGGATGATGCAGTCATACGTGAATCCGCATAAAGCAGAAAGAATTATCGGCTATAGTCTCGTCTATGTAATATTTTTCATAATTTGTAATACATAATTAATCGGTTTTAAAGAAAACATAAGTATGCGCATATTAAAGATCGGCATTATAGTTATCGCTTTACATCTGTCTTACATATATTTTTTAAAAAATGTCAAACTCTTCTAATGAACAACGCAATCACAATATACGGCGACAAATGGTATATATATACATCCTTTGACTTTTTAGATAACCTTAACTCAAGCTAGTAATAATAGCCAAATATAGTTTTCTGAAAATCCCTCGGTGACATATGTTTTAGTTCTGACAGTTTTTTTTAAACATGATATATAGTCTTCCCGGAAAAGATATATATTTCAAGTTTCTTTGTACGACAATCTAGTGTATCATTTTAGAAAAAAAAAACTTAAGAACTCATTTATCTTTATCTAGGAATTAAAAATATATGAAGGATCAAACTTACTTGATTAATGATTAGAATGGTGTGTATATATCTTTTACCTGGACAATGCTTCTATAATTATCTCGCATGATTAGAATGGCGTTATTTTACCTAGTCGGCTTCTCTCGGATCTAGATCGGTTTCATGTCTATAATTAAAATACATGTAAAATATTTTTAATTTTCGGTAGCGTAGAAGGTTTGGTATTTAAGATCCAAAGACTGAAATCCATCAAAAAAAAAATCTAAAATCAATCATATGTATCTTAACTTTTTTTTGTAAAATAACCAAAAATAAACTATTGATAAGTGAAACTAAACATTTTACACTCTAAACTTGGCATTTAAAGTTTCATATTACTTAAAATTTTTATAAGATAATACTGAAGTTTGCTAATAAAAAGACATTTCAACTAAATTATAAACTAAAATATACAATAGAACAAATTAAATCATAGTTTTGGATATTCATATTTCAAGTCGGGTATGAATCAGTTCTTATCGATTTGAGTCTATTCCACTCGGTTCTTTTTGGATCCAGATTTATTCAGATCGGTTCTTTCAATTCCGATTCTTTCGAGTATTGGACTCAGTTAGATACTTATAATTTTTTTGTTCTGTTTTGGGTCGAGTATATTTGGATTTGTTCCATTTCGATTTTTTGAGGTCGGGTAAAATGCACATGCCTAACTATAACTTTGTTATTCTTATAGATCTTGTGTGGTGTTAATAGTAATATCTGGTGTAACATCATGTAAAATAAGTGTATGGAGCTTTTTTTTTAAAGAGATTGTGAATAGATCATACCATGTACGTTTTTATTATCCTATATAATATCATTGACATAAATATCAAATAATACGAGCAATTCATACAATGAAATGTACAATAAGTGTTTATTTTGTAAACTCTTTTGAAGTTTAAAAACTTCAACCTCTCATTTCAACAAAAACATAATCAGAAAAATCACTCCAGTAACAATCAAGTACAACTTTTTTTTTCTTCTGAGACTTTAGCTTTTTTTTAAAAAAAACCTGACCTATTTCTACCTCACACATTAAAGTTGTTATCCGTTCTTTTGTGGGCTGCCACCCGTCTAGGTCATTATCATAGATGAGAAGGATCATAGAAAACATATATCGTGTATGTGTTGTGCTTCTATGACTATGTGGGGTTTGCACACTGTCTAATGATAACCATACATAGATGATAGAAGGACTATAGAACAAAGATCTTGTATGTTTTTTTGCTTCTTACTGGTTACAATCAATGTACGACTGGACATGGTGGTCCAAAAAAGAATCATGTTTATAATTGTCGTCAAGTGTCAACATCTTACATTTTGTTCTTGATGGGGTTTCAAAACATGTGAACTCTTAACTAACGCAAAAATCATGCAGAAGCACAGATGAAACAATTGAAATGTTTATTGTGAAATATCTGTATTTAAAATTTTTAACTGCTTTATTCACAAAGGAAATTATTCAACTGAATGTTATTTCAAAGCTTACAGAGATAATTGAACAGTGTTAAGAATTTGAGGATAAAGCCAGATATTTAGCGGAAATATTTCCAACTTATTTTTGGGGTTTTTGCCAAAACTAACCTACAACTTGGTTTTAACCCCAATACTAGACCCAAACTTCAATCAAATGCAAATCTAACCTAAAAGTGGTATGAAATTACAGTATAGTCCTTTGTGACCAAACAAAAAAACAGAAGATATTTTTACGAATTTAGCCCTGTAAGTTGTCTGAGTCAGATTGAGCTAGTTTTCAGTCGT
>CAKOAT010508488.1:332132-383257 GCA_932364175.1 Eruca vesicaria subsp. sativa
CTTAAATTTTGTCTTGATGGGTTTTAAAACATGTGAACTCTGTACTAATGAAAAAAAAAGCATACAGAAACACACACACACACGCAATGTTTATTGTGAAATAGTTGTGTAGAAACTGTTTTACTTTTTGGTTCACCATAGGAAGTTGTTATTTAAACTTGAAAGCTTATATAAAACCGAGCAGGGTTAACTAAGTTGAGATTTTTTAACGAAAATCTTTCCAAATTAAGACAATCTTCTTAAAAAAATTATCAAACATTTGGGGAATTATCTCTTACTCTGACATTTGTTTCCGGCTTCGGAATTTCTGGGGAAGCTCATTCACTAAGATATCTAGGTCTTCATCAATTCCTCACAAGCTTAGACCTTTGGGTTGGACACTTAAACATTTGTCATTTGTCATAGTAGGTTAGATAAACGTAACTTCTCTTGTCGCTCTAACTCCGTTCAAGTTCCATTATAGGATCCCATTGGTACCAATAATTTGGCGATGGAAAAGAATCAGAGTACAATTTGAATACGCACTATAGAACGAACGTCACGATACAAGATTAATTGCCATCATAATAAGCTACAAGTGTCGTATAAGATTAATACTCTTAAGTTTTGATCAATTATTGTAATATCCCAAATAGGCGCGAATTTCTTCAGATATAATACAATAATCAGTTGATAAAAATGGTTTATATAATTCAAAATATATCTAGCTTGTATATTATTAATACAGAAGTCCTATTTGGACATAACATTGGTCTTCTTATTCATTATTATTACTATATTTTAATATAACAGGTTATGAATCCAATCACTCAAAAATAAGAATATTTAATTGCTTGCTTATAAAACCTTCATTTTTATTTTGAGTAGCCTCATCATTGCTAACCGTCACAAAAAAATAAAAGTTTAAGAAAAGAAATACTCAAACAACTAGGAACATTTAATATTTCTTATTTATAACTATATTTATCTTTTACTCATTTCAAAAAAGAAAAATATCTTCTTTAGATTATATCTGAAAGAATGATAGTTAATCAAAGATGACGACTAGAAAATTTAGTTTGAACATATTTAGATTCGTTAGTTATAGAAAAGGAAATGGCAGAGCATGTTTGCTTAATTAACTAGCAAACTGTGCAATTAAAATGTGAACTCACTTCTTGGTCGATCAGACAAATTAATGCCATAGACTAATAACGACATCAACTGATAACATGGATCAGTTTCCTTGAATTTTATAGTTTTAGTTAATTAATATATATGTAGTTAAAATTCTTTAAAGCCCACGTCAATAGTTAAAATTTTCCTCTCCATCTTCCCCTATAAATAGGATATGTTTTATCACCAAAATGTCTCAAACCATGGAGCTCAAAATCCATTCACCAGTAATCTCCAGCTCACTCACGTTCAAGGTGAACCGGCGTGACCCGGAGTTAATACCCCCTGCGAAGCCAACACCGAGAGAGCTGAAACTCGTCTCCGACATCGACGACCAAGATGGACTACGCTTCCACATTCCTTCTATCTTTTTCTACAGACACAACCCTACTTTTTTCTCTGATTCTGTCGGCGTGATTCGGGGAGCCCTGGCCAAGACGCTTGTCTACTACTACCCGTTGGCTGGTAGGCTCCGGGAAGGACCGAACCGTAAACTGGCTGTGGACTGTACTGGCGAAGGCGTATTGTTCATAGAGGCAGATGCTGACGTTACACTAGCTGAGTTTGAAGATAAGGATGCTCTTCGTCCTCCTTTCCCTTGCTTTGAAGAGCTTCTCTTTGACGTAGAAGGTTCAAGTCAGTTGCTCAATACCCCTCTGATTCTTATCCAGGTCAGTTTCACATGATAGTTGTTTTTCATTTTTTTAGAAAAAAGTATGGTTAAGAAAATTCTCTATATCATCCGATCACATTTATTTCCAGGAGAAATATGTTATACTGAATATTATACATACGGTTATATTAATTTCGTGTAGGTCACGCGTCTGAAATGTGGAGGGTTTATCTTCGCCATCCGTCTCAACCACGTAATGGCCGACGGAGGGGGTCTCTCACTCTTCATAAAAACGATTGGAGAGTTCGCACGTGGATGTCACGCTCCAACGATCACTCCCACGTGGGAACGTCACCTTCTGAGCGCCAGAGTCCCACCACGTGTGACACAAACACACCGAGAGTACGACGAAGAGGCAGAAACCCCCACTGAAGACGTGGACACTCTGGTCAGCAAATCCTTCTTCTTCGGCGGAGCCGAGATGTCAGCCATACGGAACCTCCTCCCACCGAATATTGCAACCAACAGTACAAGTTTGGAAACGCTCACGGCGTTCTTGTGGCGTCATCGCTCCGCTGCTCTACGACCCGACCCGAACAAGGAGATGCGGTTCATGTTGATCGTTAACAAACGTCACAGGCTCAAAAACCCAACGCTACCTCCTGGATACTACGGAAACGCGTTTGCGTTTCCAGTAGCAATCGCAACCGCTAGAGACCTAACGGAGAAGCCGTTAGAGTTCGCTTTGAGACTAGTGAAGGAGGCGAAAGCGAGCGTGACTGAGGAGTACATGCGCTCGCTTGCGGATCTGATGGTGATGAAAGGGAGACCAATGTTCTGGACGGACGGAGCCTATTTGGTATCTGATGTGAGAAACTTGGCGGATATTGATCTCGGAGTTTGGGGTAAACCGGTCTACGGAGGTATCGGTAAAGCTGGAGTTGTGGGTTTTCCGGGGTGTAGCTTCTTCGTTTCGGCTGAGGACAGAAACGGTGAGAGAGGGATCCTTGTACCGGTTTGTTTGCCGGAGGAGGCTATGCAGAGGTTTGTGGAAGAGCTTGAGGGTGTGTTTAACGGTCAATCTGTTGTGTCCGATATTGGTGGAAACAAAATCAATCGTAAACTGGTAATGTCTTGTCTGTAATATAGCAATGATGATAAACTATATAGTTAATTGAATACTATATGAAATGTATTGCACATGTCTTTTGCTTAAATTTTTTTTGCCTGGGTCCAAATAAATGTTGAGCCGGCCCTGATAGCATGTAGTCAAGAGGAGGAAAACTAGAAGTAGAGAAAAAAAAAACACAAGGCATAAACTGTTTAACTAAAATATTTTGAGTTTTTCTCAGACAGCTGAGAAGCTCTAAGACTCTCAACGTAACCCACAAAATAATGTGGTGCAAGATTAAACTCACTAACTACCATCATATCGCTTGTGTCAACTTCAATCTCCATCTTCGTAAAACTACCTCCCTTGGGATCATAGCGGAAAGCACAAGCATCAGCTGTGTCACACTTAAGTGCAAACATAATATCACCGGTACGATTAATAATACCTTTCATACGTAAATTAAGCCGGGGAAGATTACGGATAGTCATCTCTTTGAAATCATGTAGCCCCTCTTCGAAAACAAACAACTCAACTAAAGCCACAGTGCTGATAGGTTGAACGGCCGTGGCTACCTTGCCGTGGTAGTTTATTAGAAATCTAGAACCGTTGTCCTGATTAACCAAAGGTCTAAGTTCCTCAGATACGCTAGCAAAGATATCAAACACCTCAGAGTTTAAACTGAATCTCATTAGCCTCATTCCTCTGTCCGTGTGCGCAATGTAGTACACAAACCCATCAATACACAGACCGTTAGACTCAGGGGTATGAGGAATGCCACAACCTATCCGTCTCCATGGTTTAGCTCCCAATGTGAATACATGAAAGTCGTTATACCAAGGAAGCGTTGTTGCTTGTCCTCCAAGATTCCGGCCGCGTGACATGCATAATAATTTGTACTGATCATTGACAGGATCATATCCGAAAAACCGCCTAGTTAGCCTTTGTTCCTTGCCTGTTTTGACAAGCCTAGGTAAAGTTATGGACTTACCCGTGCAAGGGTTACTTATGATACGACCGGTGTTGGTCAAACCATTAACGTAATAAATAGGGTACCAGGATAGATAATGGCTTAAGGCGGGACGTCCTATTCTGGATAGAAACGAGGTTGATATTGATGACGATGACAATGAAGAAGAAGAAGAAAAGAAGAAGCAGTGTAGGTTGCTCTTGTGACGACCTTGGTATTGGAAAGCTATTAGTAAACTCAAAGGCTGAGTCAATGATTGAAAAGGAAACGATCTGATGAAACTCTTGCTGCATATGATTTTGCCCCATGATTTCGAGACGAGAAGAAACCTAGCTACGGATTTTGCAGGCAATCGGTTAAGAATCTCGATAACTAGATCCAAAGGGAGAACAACGTTTCTCCTCCTCTTCTTCTTTTTGCAAAGAGGGAGACTTCTTCTCAACATCTCTTTTATCTCCACAGCTTCTTTTCCCCCCTCTAGCTATTGACCTATCGTTAGCAGTAGGGTTAATAAGCTTACCACTTACCGGTTTTGATGGAACAGTTCAAATCTAGCTTCTTATACAAACCAAAAATTGGTTTGAGAAGCGAGTCTCGGTTCAACCGGCTAATCTAATCCAGTTTTCAAAACACCTAAATATCGTATTTACTATTTATTTTTTATCAGAAATTTAAAGTACCAAATTTTGATATTGAATCGAGTCATCGACTTTGGCGAGTTTGATCAGTTTTAACAATATTTTTATACAAAGGTAGTATTCGTTTGAAAATCAGTCACGGTTAGCCGGTTTGGTTTTCAAATCACTTGTAATATAAGAAAATTGCATAAATTAATTTTTAACGTTAACCGTGAAAACGTCAGGCTTTTCTCGGTTTGCAATTTCAAAAACGGCAGCACGTTTAGGGTTTTCGCCTCAAACGTTTGTGTTGTATATTTATATATGAAGAAGTAGGCAAGAGGCAAAGGAGGAAAAAGGTGTTCATTCGTTTCTTCTCTCGGTCATGGAAACACAGAGGATGAAGCTCACAAAGGGAAATTTGAAGTCAGATTCGCTTCCGGTTGATCTCATGATGGAGATACTCAAACGATTGCCGGTTAAAACCCTAATTAGATTCCTCTCCGTATCTAAGCTATGGGCATCCACCATCCGTAGTCGAGATTTTATGAATTTATTCATGAAAGTGTCTTTGACTAGACCGAAAGGTCTCCACTTCTTATTCGGACATAGATTGTCGCATTTAGACGATATCTCATCGGTTCTTTCCCAGAACGCGCATGAATCATATTCTTTTACCAATGTCCACGTGACTGGCAACCACACACATCGGACCAGCACATCTCCTTCTGTCCACGGTTTGTTTTGCTATAAACAATCTACTACTAGACTTGTTATATACAACCCGTGCACTAGACGATCCATTACCTTGCCTGAGATCCATACACGGAGGAGACGCATGATTCGCATGAACTACTACTTGGGCTATGATCCCATCGACAATGATTACAAACTGTTGTGCATCACGATAGGAGGTACGCACAATTTAGCTACAAAGTTTAGGGTTTTGACAGTGGGAAAAGATAATTCTTGGAGGGTTATTGAGAACAATATTGGTCCTCAACTTATCAAAAAAAAAAAAAATATTGGTCCTCACGCTCCTTTCGGACAAGGGAGGTATCTCGGACAAGAGGTGTGTATCAGTGGCGTTTTGTATTATCAAGCTTTGTATGGCACAAGAAGGGGAGTCATGTGTTTTGATGTTAGGTCCGAAAAACTTTATTTTATCAAAGGACCTAGCTATACGTCTTCAAAATTGACAAGCTACGAGGGTAAGCTAGGTATAGTTATCTTCTTTGAAGAAAACGTCCTTAGATTGTATACTCTAGAAGATGCTGCTAGGGAGAAATGGTGTGTGAAGAATTTTGTTTTGCCTACAACAGTTCAACTTTTTAATTGGTATGGAAAGTTAACTCCCACCACTGAAACTGACACAGGCGAGATTATATTTGCACCACAATGTTTGCATGCATCAGAATGTAGTCTTCCCTATTACGACATGAAGACAAAGAGTGCGAAAACAATTAATATACAAGGACTGCCAGAGAGATATTATGTAACGTCTGTATCCTCTGGTATGGTAGAGAATCTCATGTTTTTGTAAGAGTTTTCTTTTCTTCATTGGTTAATAAACCGAGGAAAGGATCATTAGTGATTAAATACTCCATGATGTTCGTCTCATAAACAATATTTCTTTTTCTTCAGCTACTTGAGCTCTATTTGGCTTTTTTTTTTCAGAAGTTTTTTATTTGGACAATCGTATTTTTCAGAAATTTCATGATTGTCAATTATAGTATATATAATGACTTATATGTAAGTACGTAGATACAAAAAAGATACTTCGGTCGTGAATCTCCCCCTATTTTTCAGAGAGAGAAAGCATAGTTTTTATCTTTTCAATCACTGACGAAGATCTAAAATAACTAGATTCAAGCTGCTATACATGCCCGGCATGGTCATTGGTCAGGCTCTGCCACTCACTGTACCAAGTACCAACCAGATGTTACGGCGAAGTAAGCATTGCTCAGAAACTTATCGGTTTTGAACGTTACCATTCTTACATTGCGCAGCATGGGCCAGCTTGGCTTCAGAAACACATTGATATTGAAGCTGCCAATGCTTAATAGATCGATGCATCTCTTTCCATTTGCCTCAGTTGATAGCTCTGGGATCATTGGTTCTCTCTCCCCGTAGGAGGTCTAGACTTTTAAATATCTGCTCATGTTGTTATTTTCTAAAGTTTTTCCATAGTTTTTTTTGTTGTATTTGGAACCAATTATGAGATCATCTATCTCCACAAACTCATGAATAAAGGTTCTCTCCTTGTTAAAAAATATAAAAATATAAGCACAAGGTGGTTGTCTAGTGGTAGGGGAGCTGTGGAATTTGCTAAGCACCTCCATTGGAGATTAGTTTGGGTCTCTCCATGAGCCTGGAATATCTCCAAAGTTAAACAGAAAAAATAAAATAAAATATTAAGAGCATGATTAACCCTAGGTTCTTAGGATAGGGTTTATAGCGGAAGTTAAGAAACTGATTCTTAACTTTAATTTATTTAAGAACTAGTTCTTAACGTTTTTAAGTTAAAAGTTAAGAAACAGTTTTTTAACTTCCGCTAAGAATCTCATCATAAGAATTCGGGGTTTCATGGTCTAAGTAAACCCTGAAAACGTCAACCTTTCCTTGTTTTTACAGTTCTAAAACGGCAACACGTTTTTAAAAGACTCTAGGGTTTTAGTCTTGTTGGATGCTTGGATATATTTAAAAAAAAAAAGAAGGCAGAACGCAAAAGAACATGTTAGACCATGGGTATGATTGGTTGAACTGTAGCTGTAAAAGTTTTACTGTAGAAATTAGTCTGTAGGATTTATTGATTTAGTTGTAAAAGATGTAGCTTTAAAATTTATTGCTACATCAACATATTATCTACAGTAAAAGAAATGTGGCTTTAGAAAAAATGGATTTTACAGCCATTTTTTTTAGTTTATGGTTGTAGCTTTACAAAATAAGATAAAGCATGATTGGTGATTTAAATGCTGTAGATAAAAAATAAAGCTAAAGTCAGCACTTACAACCCAACCAATCACCCTCATGTGCATTAATGAACCCCATGTTGGGGTTCATAACTTGATTTTTTTATTATTATTTATTTTTTTTTTTCGTTTGTTTTTTTTAAAAAAAAAAAATTAAACTGACCAATAGCGAGCCGCCACGTGGCGTGGGGCCCGCTAAACAGTTGTGATCCGGGTTCATGGGGAAGGGCTGTCGCGATCCGGTTCAATACTGTTAGATTTTTTTTTTTTTTTTTTTGGGATGCGTGTGATCCTCTCCCTTGATTCTTTGATGCACATGGTCTTAATTCGTTTCTTTTAGCCATGGAAACACAAAGGATGAAGCTCGTGAAGTCAAACACGCTTCCACTTGATCTCATAATGGAGATACTCAAACGCTTGCCGGTTAAAACCCTAATCCGGTTCATGTCCGTATCTAAGCTATGGACTGCCACCATCCGCAGTCGCTATTTTATGAAGTTATTCCTGAACGTGTCTTTGACTAGACCGAAAGGTATCCTCTTCGTGTTCGGAAGTACTGGATACTGCGGTTTGGTTCTTTCCCCAAAAACGCATGAATCATCTCTTTTTACCAATTTCAGTGTGAGTTGTTACTCTCCACAATGGTCCACCGTTTCTCCTTCTGTCCATGGTTTGATTTGCTATGCAAAAGACACTAGACTTGTTATATATGTAAGATCAATTGCTCTGTTACTTAACTCTGAAATTGTACGCTTCTATTGATAAAAGAAATGGCTTGATATAGCCTTTACAACTGAAACAAAGGTGCATCCTAAAATTAAGCAACTAAACAACTAGACCACTAAAATACTTGACCACAACTTTCGGTCAGTTATTTGACTAAGCAAGATACTAAAACCAATTCAAACTNATGGCTTGATATAGCCTTTACAACTGAAACAAAGGTGCATCCTAAAATTAAGCAACTAAACAACTAGACCACTAAAATACTTGACCACAACTTTCGGTCAGTTATTTGACTAAGCAAGATACTAAAACCAATTCAAACTTAAGACTCAAACATGAAAGACTCAACGGCTACTTCAAGTTCTAACGTCAAACTCCAACAAACCCTCCTAAAGCTAAACTTGGTGACAAGTTAAGCTTACTCTCTGCTGAACACACTCCAAGTTTACTCCTCAATGTTTCGAACACTTCTCTTCCCAATGGCTTCGTGAATATATCTGCAACTTGTTCTTTTGATCCACAATGCTTGAGGCACACTCTTCCTTCTTTAACCAAATCCCTGAGGAAGTGGAAACGCACTCCTATGTGCTTGCACCTTCCGTGAAACACTGGATTCTTCGACAGCTTAATTGTTGAAGTGTTGTCGCAGTGAATGATGATGCCCTCTGTTGTATCATATCTCAACTCCTTAAGAACTCTTTCGAACCAGATTGCCTGACATGCACACGTTGATGCAGCAACATACTCTGCTTCTGTGGTGGACAATGTTACTATCGGTTGCTTCTTTGAGGACCAAGCTACAGCTGCATTATCCAACAGAAACACGTATCCTGAGGTGCTTTTCCTACTGTCAATGTCACCAGCAAAATCACTATCTGTGAACACCAAAACCTCCCCGGTTCCACCCTTCTTATACCATATCCCAAAGTCTACAGTTCCTTTCAAGTACCTTAAGACCCTTTTGGCAGCTTGTAAATGCATCACAGTAGGCTTAGACATGTAGCGACTTAGCATACTTACAGCGTATTGAAGGTCTGGTCTCGTGTTTGTGATGTACATGAGGCTTCCCACAATCTGCTTGTAGAGAGTCTCATCAACTGATTCTCCACCTTCATCGATGCTGAGTTTGCTCCCTGGAATCATTGGATTGCAAACCGGATTGCAGTTTTCCATTTCAAAACGCTTCAGAACCTCCAATGCATATTTGGCTTGAGAGACATGAACACCATTTGCGGTTTGAGACACTTCGATTCCCAAAAAGTACTTCATGTTCCCAAGATCAGTCATGTCAAACTCTTGTTGCATGGATAACTTGAACTCTTTCATCATAGACTCACAATCTCCCGTGTAAATGAGATCATCTACATATATACTGACAATGAGTATATTACCTTGAGCGTTTGTCTTCAAGAAGAGAGTTTCTTCATTTGGTGATTTCAGAAACCCCTCCTTGATGAAATACTCCTCAATTCGGCTAAACCATGCTCTTGGAGCCTGTCTCAACCCATATAAAGCCTTATGAAGCTTGTACACCTTCCCTTCTTCTCCTTCTACCTCATAGCCTTTTGGTTGTTGTATGTATACATCTTCGTTTAGGACTCCATGGAGGAATGCAGACTTCACATCAAGTTGATGAATCACCCAGTCTCTCTGAGCTGCAGTTGCAAGAATTGTCCTGATCGTGTCCATTCTTGCCACTGGTGCATAAGCCTCAATGAAATCGATCCCAAGTTCCTGAGAATAGCCCTTGGCTACTAACCTTGCCTTGTGTTTGTTGATCTCTCCTCGCTCGTTTAGCTTGGTTTTGTAGATCCATTTGACCCCAATACACTTAGCTCCATGTGGTAAAGAACAGAGACTCCAGGTTTTGTTCTTCTCTGTTGAGTGTATCTCTTCATCCATGGCTTCTCTCCACTTCAAGCTGTTGTTTGCTTCTTCAAAAGTAATCGGATCTGATGAGTTTATTTCAACCATGTTAACTTCATCAACCATGTTAACTTCATCTTCTTGAGTTACAACTCCAGCTCCAATGACATAATCGCTCAGATAATGTGGGAGTCTCCGTGTTCTTCTCTCCCTGACTCCCACACCATGCTCCATCTGAGGTTCTTCAATAGCTTCAGTTTGATGTTCAGGTTGGTTCAATGTATCTCCTGTGTTCTCTGCATCACTGATCTCTTCGTCACTTTCTTCCCATACTCCATTGTCATCACTCCACGTTAGCTCAGTACTCAATTTGTGATCTTTATCTCCTTCCCAATCCCATCCCTTTGTTTCTTCAAACACAACATCTCTGCTTATTATGATCTTCTTTTTCTTTGGATCGTAGAGCCTGTAACCCTTTGACTCTTCTGAAAAACCAAGCAGAAAACAAGTGGTGCTTTTGTCATCGAGCTTACCACGTTTTACATCTGGGATGTGAGCATGAGCTAAGCTTCCCTATACTCTGAAGTGCTCCACTGTTGGCTTGATCCCATTCCATGCTTCCTGCGGTGTCTTGTCTTTCACGGCATGAGTTGGACATCTATTTAAAACATAGAATGTCCAGTTTACCGCCTCTGGCCAGAAAATCTTTGGAACCCTTCTTGCAGACATCATTGATCTCACCATGTTCATCACAGTACGGTTCTTTCTCTCTGCAATACCGTTCTGTTGAGGTGTGTATGCAGTGGTTAATTGCCTCCGTATACCTTTCTCTTTGCAGTAGTCTGAGAACTCGGTTGAGGTGTATTCCCCTCCTCTATCAGTTCTTAAGCACTTGATGCTCTTCTCAGACTCAGTCTCTACCTTGCTCTTAAAGATCTTGAATTGATTAAACGCCTCTGATTTCTCCTTGAGAAAGTAGACCCAAGCTTTCCTACTGTGATCATCAATGAAACACAGAACATATCTTTTCCCACTGGTGGAAACAGGGCTGATGGGACCACATATGTCAGAGTATACGAGCTCAAGTACCTCTTTTGCTCTCCATGAGCTTCGTTTGGGAATAGCATTCCTTGGTTGTTTTCCTATGAGGCAGTCTGAGCAAGTGAATGTCTGGATGTCAAAGCTGGGAAGACCTCGTACCATACTCTTGCTTTGGAGTGTTTTCATTCCTGTATGGCTGAGATGACCATAGCGCTCATGCCACAATTTTGGTGCTTCTTCAGATGTTATCTGCATACATCTCTGTCGCCTATCCACTTCCTTTGTTTGATCAAACAAGACAAACATCCTGTTAGCACTCATCTTGCATTCTGCGATCAATCCCTTCTCTTCATGATACACTTTGCAGGTTCCTCTCTGTATCATAATTGTTAGACCTTTCTCCTGAAGCTGTCCAATACTCAGCAGATTGTTTTTGAGTTCAGGAACATAGTACACTTCACTTATGGTGTATGATGCACTGTTTAGAACAAGTTTCACGTTCCCCTTTCCAACGACCTCCATTCTCTTGTTGTTCCCAAGCTTCACCGAGTGTTTGAATTTCTCATCCAATTTTGAGAACAACTCTCTGTCACCACTCATGTGGTTTGAGCAACCAGAGTCTAGAAACCATGCCTTTCTCCTCATGTCTTCTTGTTTCTCACACCGTGTCATCATGATCTTGTCTGTGTCATCAGCTTCAATCACTTCGTCTTCAACATAAGCCATTAGCAGCATCTCCTCATCATCATCAAGATCTGCGTAATTTGCTTCTTCATCCCACTTTGGACACTCATTTTGGAAGTGTCCAAGACGATGACATTTGAAACATTCCACTGTACTCTTGTTGAATGCTCTGCCTCGTCCACGCCCTCTTCCTCTACCAGAGACCCCTCTTCCCCTAGAAGATGTTCCTCTCCCATGTGTAACCTTTAACACTTGATCATCTCCTTTTTCTGTTTTCTTGAACTTCTGTTCATGAACCACCAGTGAGCTCTGCAACTCATCCAATGTGATGCTCTCAGTATCCTTAGACTCCTCTATGGACACCACCACGTACATGAACTTCTCACTGAGGGTTCTGAG
Source organism: Eruca vesicaria subsp. sativa (assembly GCA_932364175.1). Classification (NCBI taxonomy): domain Eukaryota; kingdom Viridiplantae; phylum Streptophyta; class Magnoliopsida; order Brassicales; family Brassicaceae; genus Eruca; species Eruca vesicaria. Next base: position 344,287 of record CAKOAT010508488.1, read on the forward strand.
AATTTTCTCAACAACCTTTGAATCAGTCATTGTTTCTCCATTACTCCTCATTTGGTTTGTGATGGCCAGCACACGAGTGAAGTATTCTTCAATACTTTCAGGTTCCTTCATCTCCAGGATCTCAAAATCTCTCCTCAGTTTCTGTAGCAATGATCTCTTCACTCGAGCATTACCACCAAACTTTGACTTCATTGAATCCCATATGATTTTGGACGTCTTCCTGTCCAAAATCTGCTCAAATGTCACACGATCAATGCTCTGGTACAAGTAGTGCTTGACCTTGTGATCATTTGTCCTCATCACTTCCAGTTGGAGACTCTCTTCTGCTGATAGAACCGTTGTAACCGAAGGCTCTTCAACTCCAGTCTCAATCAAACTCCATAGCCCTCTAGCTCGGAAGAAATTCTCCATAACCTCACTCCAATGATCCCAATGGCCATCAAACTGTGGCAGTTTCATCTTGTCGTCTCCCATCTCTCACTTGTGTTTCGTAGTTACAATTTTCTTTTTAATAACAGAGCTCTGATACCACTTTGTAAGATCAATTGCTCTGTTACTTAACTCTGAAATTGTACGCTTCTATTGATAAAAGAAATGGCTTGATATAGCCTTTACAACTGAAACAAAGGTGCATCCTAAAATTAAGCAACTAAACAACTAGACCACTAAAATACTTGACCACAACTTTCGGTCAGTTATTTGACTAAGCAAGATACTAAAACCAATTCAAACTNATGGCTTGATATAGCCTTTACAACTGAAACAAAGGTGCATCCTAAAATTAAGCAACTAAACAACTAGACCACTAAAATACTTGACCACAACTTTCGGTCAGTTATTTGACTAAGCAAGATACTAAAACCAATTCAAACTTAAGACTCAAACATGAAAGACTCAACGGCTACTTCAAGTTCTAACGTCAAACTCCAACAATATATAACCCTTGCACTAGACGATCCATTACCTTGCCTGAGATCAATACACGGAGGAGACCCATACGCTACTACTTGGGGTATGATCACATCGAGAATGATTATAAAGTGTTGTGCGCCATGTTAGGAGGTAAGTTCGATTAGTTAAGAAGTTTCGTGTTTTGACATTGGGAATTGATAACTCTTGGAAGGTGATTGAAAACAATGTTATTCCTCATGCTCCTTTCGGACACGCGCTGTGTATGAGTGGTGTTTTGTATTATCAAGCTTATACTGGCAAAAAGATGAAGGATTTGGCAATCATGAGTTTTGATGTTAGGTCAGAAAAACTTTATCCTATCAAAGGACCTAGTACTTTGCTGTGTCATACGTCTTCAAATTTGTTAAGCTACGAGGGAAAGCTAGCTGTTGTCTTCTATGAAAAGAATGTCGTTAGATTGTGTGTTCTAGAAGATTCTGCTAAGGAGGAATGGTTGACGAAGACTTTTGGTTTGTCTATAGAAGTCTCACCTATTAACTGGCTTAAGAATCGTGACAAGCGTCTAGCCACTGAGACTGACACGGGTGAGATCATACTTGCACCACGTATTATGCATGAATCAAGAGCTGACCTTGTCTATTATGATATGAAGACAAGGAGTGAGAAAACAGTTTATATACGAGGAAACGGCACACGAGGAAACACAGGGAGTCTTAAGCTTTATCATGTAGCGTTTCGTGTTCAGTCTGTCTCCTCTAATCTGGTAGAGAATCTCATGTTTTTGTAAGAGTTTAGTTTTTGATCAGTAGTTAATAGAACAAAGGAAAGGATCATCAGTGATTAAATCCTCCATGATGTTTGTCTTTGTTCTTCAGCTAGTTGGCTTTCTTGTTTAGAAGTTTTTTTTTTTTTTGAACAATCGTCTTTTTTTTAATCCCGTAATCTCAGAAACTTAGCTTTTTGATGTTTGTACCTTAAGTTAGATGTGTATTAATTTTTATTGAATAGTTTCCTGAAAGTAATAGAGTTCTTTAATACATTATACGTAGAGATGGAGTGGCTTGTTATCTAATAAGCCAATCATGTCAAAGGTGTAAGAGCACCCCTATTGAAGGTTCATGGGGGAGTTCACACGAAAATCAAGAAAAAATAATAATAAAATAACAAAAATCTATGAACCTCTCTCTCCTAAAGTTCACTTCGGTGAACCCCTCTCTCCTGAGGTTCAACACGTGGCGGCTCGGGATTGGTCTAGATTTTTTTTTTTTTTAAATAAAAAAGAAAACAGAAAATTTTTAGTAATAAAAAAATGATTCAATGAACCCCAAGAGGGGGTTCATTGATGTGGATGCTCTAAGAGATTCAGGTTCTAAAACTTAGTAGATAATATTATGATGTAGATTTGTTAGAGCATGATTATCCTAGGTTTTATAGGGCAGTTTTTTAAGAGAATATAAGAAATTGTTTCTTAACTTTTAATTGAAAAATTAAAAAATTGTTTCTTAAAATACTATTTAATAAGCATTTTATTAGAGCATCTTCAATTTTAGCACTCCATTTGAAGTGAGGTGTTTAGTTTTTTTTTGTCTGAACTTTTGTTTTTTTTAAACGAACTAATCGCGAGCCGCCACGTGTCAGTGGAGTCCGCGAACAATGCAAGCAACTAGCCATTTGGAATGCTTAATTAAGTATTTTAAGAAGTATGTGGTGCTTAGTGCTCTTTTTGTGAGACTCACTGACAAAATGCACTAAGCCGCTCCTTAAGAGCAGTATTATCGTGGAACTCAAAAAAAAAGTGCTTAATTTTTTTTTCCAGATTAAAAAATAAAATAAAAGTAACCAACCGCGGCTTGCCACGTATCAGTGGGACCCACAAATAGTTGAAGCAACAACAAAACCCGAACGCTTATTTAACATCTATAGGCATCGGAACTTGGTGTTGTGGTGGGGCCCTAATGCCTAAGCACCTCATATTCTCTCGCGATAATACTGTTCTAAGACCAACTCCATTGCAAAGTTTTTAAGGAGGTTCATAAAAAAAAAACAATTAAAATAATAATGGATCCTATGGTATAGTTAAGGATTTGCTTACAAAATGCCTTATTTAAGAGACAACTCTTAAGCCAAACATAGGCCCCACTGATATGTGGCGGTCCGTAATTGATCAACTTTTTCATTTTTTTTTAATTATGCCGAAAAAATTATTAAAATAATGAAAAGGTAAAATTTTGGAAATCATCTACGAGTTCAGCAATGAAGCTGCTCTAATAATGCTCTTAATAATGCTCTTAACTTTTTTGGTCTTATGTATGTCGGCTGTTTTTTAAAATTGTAATTACTTATTTTTCAAGTAAATCCTGAAAACGTCAAGCTTTTCCTGATTTATAATTCCAAAAGGGCAGGCCGTTTACAACGCTCTAGGGTTTTAGCCTTGTTTAGAAGACAGAACTCAAAAGAAAAGAAAAAGTGTTCATTCGTGTCCGCCATGGAAACACAATCTAGGATGAAACTTCCAAAGGGAAACGTAATGTCACACTCGCTTCCACTTGATTTAACGATGGAGATACTCAAACTATTACCGGTTAAAACCCTAATCCGGTTCCTATCCGTATCTAAGCTATGGGCATCCACCATCCGCAGTCGATATTTTATGAAGTTGTTACTGAACGTGTCTTTGTCTAGACCGAAAGGTCTCCTCTTCTTGTTCCGACATGGATACTGCGGATTGGTTCTTTCCCAAAACACGCATGAATCATCTTCTTTCACCACTTTTCAAGTGAGTTGCCACCCTCCACAACTTTCCACCGTTTCTCCTTCTGTCCACGGTTTGATTTGCTATAAACAATCTACCACTAGACTTGTTATATACAACCCTTGCACTAGACGATCCATTACCTTGCCTGAGATCGATACACGGAGGAGATCCAATGACTACTACTTGGGCCATGATCCCATCGACAATGATTATAAAGCGTTGTGCATCATGAGCGGAAGTAACCACGATTTAGTTAAGGAGATTAGGGTTTTGACAGTGGGAAAAGATAATTCTTGGAGAATAATTGAAAACAGTATCATTATTCCTCACGCTCCTTTCGGACGAGAGGTGTGTATAAGAGGTGTTTTGTATTATCAAGCCTTCACTCGCAAAAAGATGAGTGATTTGATAATCATGAGTTTTGATGTTAGGTCAGAAAAATTTTATTCTACCAAAATACCTATTACTTTGCTGCGCAATATTGGTACAAAGTTGATAAGCTACGAAGGAAAGCTAGCTGCCATCTTAGTGACTGAAACGAATGTCGCTAGATTGTGTGTTCTAGAAGATGCTGCTAAAGAGGAATGGTCGACGAAGATTGTTGTTTTGTCAACGAGAGTCGACCCACCTATTCATTGGGGTGGACAGTACTACACAACTGAGACTGACACGGGTGAGATTATATTTGCACCACATTCTTTGCATGCATCAGTATTAGATCTTGTCTATTATGATATAAAGACAAATAGTGCGGAAACTGTTTCTATGCGAGGAAACACAACAGATCGTACGAGTTATTATACACTGTCTGTCTCCTCTAATCTGGTAGAGAATCTCATGTTTTTGTAAGAGTTTTGTTTTTGCTCATTAGTTAATATAATAGAGGAAAGGATCGTTCGTGTCCAAACAGTATTTATTCTTCAATTCTATTTGCTTTCATTTTTATACGTTTTTGAACATAAGATTTACATGCAAAAGAAAAGATTTACAGGGAAGAATACTATACAGCTTTAACAGAGAATGTTTTAAGAGTAGTGTCAAACTATCAACCTGCTGCCAATCCTTTGGGGAGTGATTCTGGACATTATAATCAGTATTCTAAAGAAAGAAGCTTTGAACGAAAAGCTAAATAAATTCTGGACTTTATATTTCGTCACTACAATCTTCTTCTCAACAACATATATAAAAAAAGTTTAAAACATCCGAAGAAACTACTCTTAACAATCTTTAACACATACAAGAAAAAAAAACATAAGTGTTTGCAGGTTCAGATTTGATTATAAGCCGTCTCTGGCAGCGTCTTAGTAGCGGTCATGGCGTCTGCAACATAAGTTAAAATTTAAATAAACACAACCAAAATATGCAGTAAAAAGAATTAAAATGCGACTGTTTTCTTTAAGTTACCTGCGGCGATCATAATCCCTTTCCCTAGACCGGGAACGTGAACTACGCCTGCTTCTTGAGTCATAGCCACGTGACTGATTATAGTTTCTATCATGTTCACGGTGGTCATGATGCCTGTCTCGATCTCTACTCCTACGGTCAATATCTCTTCCACGGTCACGGCTATCTCCTCTGTCTCTGTCTTTACTTGATTCTCGCTCTCTGCTCCTCTCCTTTGATCTGAGATTGGTTATTTTTCAGCGAAAATATAGAGGATTGAAAGGAAGTAAATCAAGAATTAATCTAAAAGCTTAGGAAAGTGAACCTCCTTTCTTCGACTCGTTCTTTGTGAACTTTGTTTTTTGCTTCCTGAAGAAAACAGAGAGAAGATGACTGTACAGTTTACACAGAGAAAGAACAAAAAGGTTAAAAAGTAGAAAATTAGTATTGTTTATTATTACCTGAAGCTCTGCTAGCTTGTCACGGATCAGCATGTAACCCAAATGAAGCTTTCCTCCAAAATGATCAGCTAACCGACGATCACTAAAGACAGTACAAAAGATTCTTTGACATTGCTAAATGCAAATCACAGATTGATGGCATAGATATAGTTTAAAGCTCAGTTATTTATTTCTAACAGGCACAATAAATCAAGAAAGAACGCACATTTATTAGCTGCAAAAGTAATCCTCGTAAAACTGGGCCCAAATAGCCTGCTGGTGACAAGGAGGTACAATAGCCGGAGTCAAATAATGAGCCACTTGGAACCCAAGATCTATTTCTAGCTTTCATTTGAAACGCTAAGGAAGCATAAAGCAAAAACTTTTTAAGTAACCAAACTTAACCTGTCATAGATGCTCAAGAATGCTCCGCATATGTCACATAGACGCAGCTTCTGGTCTGTCTGCGACGACCAAGGAACAGAGTGTGAGGTTAACAACTAACAAACCGACAAAAAGAAACAGGGGCTGCAGTTTCAACTTACAATGCGCACATCAGCAGCAGTGTACTTGGTAGGATCCACTACAGGTTCTTGTCTAGGGGTAAGCTGAAAAAATGTGCAGGTAAATTATTACACGGCAAATGAAATATGGAGAAATAATAAGCGTGCCGAATTCTTCAAGCAATTTACACAAACTAGAAAAAAAGAGATCCCTGTGACAATAGAATTCAAAATCTCCACATTCTATAAGGTGTGAAGTAACTCGGAGATAAGTGCCAAACAGAAAACTAATTACGAAAAAATACAAACCTTCTTGAGAGCTTCAGCCTCTTCTAGTGCTTTCTGCGCCTCGTCAACCAGTCCTTGTTCGCCTGAAAAACATATAAATATTGTAACTCTACGTTCGATGTTTCCATAATGAAAGCTCAGGCGTTCTTTATGTAGGTATACATACTAGCTGTAACCACATTGCAGATCACAAATGTTTCCTAAGCTCAGCTTTGTATATTCGTAAACGATAATGATCAGTTATTAAGCTAGGTAAAATTTTAGATTAGCCAGCAGAAACTTCCATGTTGGCGGAGAGAATTGGCATGTAAAATTCATAAGAAGAAGATCATAAAACAAAGAGGCCGCAATATGAATACACTGTTATGATCACTTTAAGAACTTCAAAATCATCACATATAGCGAAAGAGATACAAGTTAGAGGTTAGCCCCTTACCAAACTCTTCAGCTTTCTTTAATTTCTCATTGATCATCTCTTGAGTACGAGGATCGGGCGGAGGTAATGCTGCAGATGGCTGCTGAGCAGGAGTGGGCAAGGCTGCCCTATCTTTGTTGAAGGCCTCCAACAGCAGCACAGCCTGTAGGGAAACAAGAAAAAGGACTCTACTGTTAATAAAATAGACGCAATGAATAGCAAAGAACGTAATGAGTCACAGACCTGTAAGTCAGCTCTCTTACTCCTCATCTCTTCAACTAACTCAAGAGCTCTAATTTTCATATCCGTTTTTCCTTCAAGATCTGCGATTTGACAGCATCTAAAGATTATAACAGCATCCAAACTTTTATACTACCACAACAATCATTAGCACTAGCAGAAGCTATACATAGAAGACATTTTGTGCAAATTATAAAAGAAAATATGCTTTCAAATAAAACAATTTTTAAAAGCGAAGACCCATCTCAGTAATGTTCCAGATGAAAAACATAAACATATCATACCACTTGAGCACCTAGTACATTCAAAAAAGAAGTGGCAGGTTCAATTTTTAAATTGAGTGCATATGCATCTTTAGCCTGATTAAAACAAATTAACTACTTAATTTGCGGAAAGAAGCAAACATCAGAGACATTTCCGAGCTGATAGCCTATTCTAGTTATTGTAGAAAAGCCTACCGAAACACCAACACATCTACAGCGGCTACAAAGTGAAAAACATAACAGGTCATTGCATGAGCTGCAATAAATTTCTAGTCATCAAACTATCACATGAGCAAGCATTTATAACAATCTCTTGGGAACTAAAAGAGTATCACACCATAGAATAGAAAATCAATTTGCAGAAAAGAGGCCAAAAATATACACAACATTAAGCAATAGACTTCCACTCATATAGTGGTCAATTAATCAGCTTAAAAAGAACAAAAAAATGAAAATTGTTATATTACCATGCAGGTCTGCTTCCTTCATCTTCTCTTTGATTTGCTTTGATAGTTCCTGAATTTCAGGTGACTACAGTAAAACAATGAAACAATGACGAAAAGCCCCTTGAGTCAAAAAAACAAACGAATTAAAACAATAGACCCATCACCTGAGTAACTTCAGTGACTGAAATAGCAATTGCAGCTTTTGCATCTTCTTCCTGAAGACGCTTAAGAGCCCTACCAATCTTCCTATCACACTCAACGATAAGCCTATCAATCGCATCTTCCAACTCCCTATCGTAGTTATCAACACCTTTTGCCTTTGCTTCTTTATATCTAAACAAAAGAGTTAAAGCAAACACAACAATACAACAATGAAAGAATTCAAAGTTCCATACTTTAAAAAGGATACTCTTTCCTAAGCTGTAAAGAGTGAACCTTTGGACAACCACCCATATCCATTTTCTAATAAATAACAAAAAAAAAAACAAAAACAGGTTTAAATATCCAAAGCTCTCTCTCTCTCTACTATTGTCAATTAGGGTTTTAAAAGATACTAATTGATAAGCAAAATACTGATTTGATAATTAATTAGATGATTAAACACTGACCGTTAATTGGAAGAGGTCGTGAGGGCAGAGACCAGAGAGGTAGAGACGACAGACGTCGCGGTCGTAGTATTTGCGATTTACTTCCGTTACGTCGCCGTTTCGATTGGCTCCCATGAGCACGTCGAGCTGCTTTCTCATGGCGTCCATCTTTGGGTATGTCTCTCTCTCTCAGAATCAGTGAAGAAGCGATTCAGAGAGATTTGGGGGTTCGATTTGGGTGGAAAAAGGGATTTTTGGTAATTTTTAGGGTTCAGTCTCTCAATTAAAGTATAGTCCCTTGAGATTAATTAATTTTGAGATTTTACCCCTAGCTAGTATTTGGGCTTTATTGTCACATTTTAAACGTGCGGGGGTTTTTGTGTGAAACGAAGGAACTTTACAAATAAATCGATACTATGTGATTTTCCCGTGCTCATGCACGGGCATGTATATTTATAAAATAAATATACAATAATAATTGATTGATATTTACTTTAACTTTTAAATTAATTTATAGTTTGTATGTCTAATTTCTATTATAATATTCTATTACTTTAATTATATATATACTTTTAGATATGTTATATTTAGTCTGTTTTATTGTTTTTACGGTCGATTTAGTTATCATTTAGATATATTGGATTTTATCTATTTCTCTAAATTCAACTATAATCTTTTATATTTTAAATATATTAAAATTTTGATTAATTGTCTTAGTTTCATTTATGCTGGTTGTTATTTTAGAAATATAAGTATATTTAGTAAGATTATATATAACTTAAGATATTTTTTGTGGTTAGAAGGAAAAAAAAATAAAAACTAAAGTGTCTAATTCTAAATTACATACATAAGTAACTAATGAATTTTTAGAAGCTTTTGTACACATATCAATATTTACAATAATTAAAATATTTTATAAATTCTAAATAAATTTATGCTTTAGACTGATCGAAAGGTAAACTGAAATTTATTTTAAATAATTTTAAAAATAAGGATTCTGATTTGCTTAAGTATTTTGATCATGGTTATATTAAGTTTCACAAACATAAAAACAGAAAATTAAAAATAAAAAGATTTATTAAGAAAACAGATAATTTTAACTATTAAAATATAATATATCTACCTCGTTAAATTATATAGTGTTATGGTATTTTAAAATAATTGTAGTTATTTTCTGTTTTTATGTTTGTGAAAATTAATATAACCATAATCAAAATACTTAAGTAAATCAGAATCCTTAATTATTCTTAAAACATATAATTTTAACTATTAAAATATAATATATCTACCTCGTTATGTTATATAGTGTTATGCTATTTTAAAACAATTGTAGTTACTTGATCAAAAGATGTTTATTATTTAATTTATTTTTAGTTTTATTTTTAGTATCTCTTAAAATAGTCAGTAAAAAGTGATTGTTTTTGAGAAATTATATATACTATATAAGTAAAATAGAATTTATATTTTTACTGTAACTGTAAGATATTATAGTCAAATAAATATACTAAAAAAATAATTTCAATAATACTAATTATAAAAAAATTCATTTAAACATATATCAGTTTATGTTAGTTGATTATTTTATGTAATCATCTAATAAAATAGATAGATATATACAAAATAATTATTTGGAAAATTTATGTATTTTATTGTTTAAAATTATTTTTTTAAAGTATTTCTTTTTCTAATAGCAATATTTTTTGTGTGAAATGTTTTTATGAAATCACATTATATACAGATATTGTTGTTTTATCTAAGAAGATATAGATATAAAGTATTTTATTACTTCAAAGGTATATTTTATGTTATTTAAAATATATTTAAATTAAATATTACTATTTTGTGAACTTTCCTTTTTTTATTAAACCATATTATATATACTTATTTTCGTTTTTAAATAGTTTTGTAAATTTTATAAATGTTTCCTTTTTATTTTATATTGTTATTTGGAATTTTTTTAAAAAGAAATGTTATATAATTGTATTTTTAATTCATTAGGGGTATCATAGTAATCAACCAACGTGAGAGTTAACGTGAGCGCGACACCTACGAAAGTGACTTCTCAAATAATATTAGAGATATTTTTAACCTTAGAATCTAACAGTTAATTATGATTAAGTAAAGTTGTTAAATGTAAAAAAAGAAGTAAACAGGTTTGAAATAAATTTTACAAAATCACAAAGACTACTAATCTTTTTTTATGGAATTAGTAAATTAAGTATACCAGGTGATTTTCCCGTGCTCATGCACGGGTATAAATATTCATAAAAATAAAATTTTATAATAATTGATTGATATTTAGTTTTAGTTTTATATCAATTTATATGTATAATTTATATTAATAAATATTATATTATTCTAATTATATATATGCCTTTTGATATATTATTGTCGGTTTAATTATTTTTTGGATCAATAGTCGGTTTGGTTATCAATTTGGTTTATCGGATAATATTTATTTTTCGAATTCAGCTATAATATTTTTTATTGTAAATATAATAAAACTTTGATTAATTTTCTTATTTTCATTTCGGTTGGTTATTTTCTTAGATATGTAAATATATTCTTAGATATGTAAATATATTATAGTTAAATTATATATAACTTAATATATATATTGTCCTTAAACTAAAATTAATAATAAGCTGAAGTGTTTGATTCAAAATTACATAAATGAATATAATGATAATATTTTGAAGACCCATGCATATATACAAATTCTACAAAAGAATAAATTGTAATTGGTTAATATTTTCTTTTTCTTTTTAATATGCTTTGAGTCAACCTCTAATTTATATGTATAAAATTAAATAGATTATTATTACTATAAAATTATATGTTCTTATTGTAGTTAGATGTTTAATTTTGGATATAAATTAGATTATTCGAGTCATTCATGTTGTGAGTATATTGAGTTAAGATTGAAGTATAATTACTTTTTTATTTTAGTTAAGTCCAATCAAATTAGTTATATTTATTGCTTAAATATACATGTATTTTCATAATATTTATTTATTCCTTATTTTATTTAAGTTAAATCAAATTAGTTTTATTTATCGCTTAAATATACAAATATTTTCATAATATTTATCAAATTATATGTTGATTTCTAAAAAATATATTAGAAAATAAAGTGTAACTGATAAATTTTGGATGTTCATGAACATATATATTTTTATTATTTTGAAAATATACTATATGTTATTTAAAACTATATATTAATGGGGTATATTACTATTTTGTGAACTTTCCTTTTTAATAAAGTCATATTATATACATATATTTTCATTTTTAAATCTGTTTTAAAATTTTAGAAATATTTCCTTTTTATTATATATGTTATTTGGAAAAAGTCAAAAAGAAACTAAATAAAAAAAATTAATAATAAACTTAAAATCTAACAATTCATTAAGGGTATCTATGTAATCAACCATCGCGAGAGTTAACGTGAACGCGACACGTAAGAAACTGACTTCTCAAATAATATTATAGAGATTTACTACTCTTTGTTTCAAATAGATCCCTGTTTTAGAAAAAAAATGATTTAAAAAAAATATATTTTACATTTTCAATACACTTATTAATGGTAAACTGTAAACTTCAAAAAAAAATTATATTTTTAAAAATTTTATTGGTTAAAAGTTATAAAAAATAGTTAATCACAAAATATAGTGTATTGGTAACTTAAACTTAATACTTCCTCCGTTTCACTTTAGTAGTCATTTTAGATTTTTGCACACAGATTAAGAAAATATTTAATTTTATATATTTTCAAGATAAAAACACATTTACCTATACACCTAACCACTTTTTAACCAATAGAAAAATAGAATATCATATAAAACTAATAAATTTTCTCTCGAAACTTTAAAACGATATTTATTTTTCTCTAAAATGACGACTATTTTGAAACGGAGGAAGTAATTTTTTTTATGTGTAAACATATTAAAACATGAAACATTAATGCTATTAATTATACCTGTTACTCGGAAAAAGCCCAACAAGGTTTGTTTTCACCCAAACCTGTGTTTGGATTTGAAAATTTACGGGCCGAACTTGGGTAATGAAAGCATTTTTGGGATCTTGACTTATCATAGAATATTTTTGGTCTACGCTCAAATTTGATTATTGCCTTTTGGATTACTTGTTATTTACAGTAGAAGAGGCCAGGTTTGTGTTGGACTAAACAATGGATAGATATCATTTGTGACTTGTGAGCTACACTTAGGAGACTGGGCAACGTAACTTAGCTTGCACTTAACCGCAAGGTGGTCTACTGGTAGGTGAACCTTGAAATTTGCTAAACAATCTGGTTTTGAAGGTAATTTCACTACATTTTACTTTGTTATCATGTGGATATGGCTCTATCTTATGACCTATTTAAATATCCGGAGTGAGAATTTATTCGTGTACTGTACCATTCCTTTAGAAATTAGTCTGAGTCTTTCCATTAACCTGGGATATCCAAGATTAAAAAAAAAAACTTAGCCTGCACTCGCCACTCACCATTCTTCTAAGTTATAACTAATTTAAATTAAAAAAAAAAACTGTTATTTTCAGTATACAGATTTAGTCAACAGAAGGAATGAGAAGTGAGTTGTAAAGAGATTAGGACAGTAGAATGAATCTTAAAAAAACCGCAACGATGAAAGGTAGACATACCAGCTGAAAAATGCTAGTGAGTTTGTTGCATGAAAACTATATTAAATCAATACTAATAAAATAGAAACGAAAGCTTAGCTTGAAGGCAATGGAGACTCTACAACAAACTACGTACCATACAGAGAGAGAAACACAAAAGGGTTTCATTATTTTCATTGATAAAAACCAACCTTCTTCCTCTTACACTGAATGTCATAGCTAACGTTTTTGTTCTCTCTCACTGCCAACGTCGCTGCTGCCGCTATGGAAGCCAGCGCCGGTCTTGTCGCCGGTTCACATAACCGTAATGAACTTGTCGTCATTCACAACCACGAAGAGGTAATAGATATTGTCTGATATTAATACAAATACTTAACTCCATTTTAAGTAACTAGAAGATTCACAAAGGCTTAAGTTCAGAATCATTATAACATGTAGAACACTATTGGATTTATTTGTTTGCTATTTATTTGTTTTATGATTTTCTTGAATTTTGATAACTGTAGTTTGATTTGCAAGAATATTTTATTTAGACGATCTTATTTAGGATTTATAAGATCATTGTAACAGCCAAACAATATTCATTAGAAGATTCACAAGGCTAAAATTCAGAATCATTAAAACAAGAGAACAGTGATGGATTGAATTGTTTACTATTTAATTATTGTGATTACTTTTCTTGAATTTTGATAACTATATAGGTTGATTTGCAAAAATATTTTAACTAAGGGCTATAATGATTATTGTAACAACAAAAATCTATTTAGAAAACAAAAATCTATGGAGTTGTAACATGTTAAATAACGTTTAAAAAAAACTATAGAATAAAAATGATTTTTTAATATATAATTTTATAAATTAATTTTCTGTGTTATTCATTAATTATTACAGCCAAAGCCTCTAAAGAATCTGGACGGACAAGTCTGTGAAATATGTGGAGACCAGATTGGTCTGACAGTTGAAGGAGACCTGTTCGTAGCTTGCAATGAGTGTGGTTTTCCGGCGTGCAGGCCTTGCTACGAGTACGAGAGAAGAGAAGGTTCACAGAACTGTCCTCAGTGCAAGACTCGTTACAAGCGTCTCAGAGGTATCTGCTCTTATCTTGTTCGACGAAATGCCTGAACGAAACAAAAAAAAGCTAATCTCTCTTCCTTTTTTTTTTTTTGGTTTTTAAAGGAAGTCCAAGAGTGGAAGGAGATGAAGATGAAGAGGACATTGATGATATTGAGGACGAGTTTAATATCGATGATGGGCAAGATAAGCAGAAGCATTCTGCTGAGTCCATGCTTTATGGGAAAATGAGCTATGGAAGAGGTCCTGAGGATGATGAGAACGGAAGATTCCCACCTGTTATAGCTGGTGGACACAGTAGACATGTATATTCACATGATTCTTTTTTTTTTTAATTTAAACATAAGACCAAATTTGTGTGTAGGTTTTGTAAATCTTTTGGCTTTCTTCAGGTAAGTGGAGAGTTTCCAGTTGGAGAAGGGCTTCATAAGCGTGTTCACCCATATGCATCGTCTGATGCTGGTGAGTCTCTCTGCTCATTGTCCTCTGTAAACTGTAGTAGACAAGACAAAAATGTTATATACATACTTACATATATATAATATGTGTTTGTGCGAGTAGAAGAATTTGTCATGGAAACGATTACTTACATATAAATTAATATCATTAGGGTCACTTATCATGCTAAAAAACAAAGTTAGGAGGCATTCCAGCTAGGCACTGAACAGTTGGTAGTAGATAGGGACGTAGTTTTAGAAAACAAGGACATAAGGCTCTTACATTGTTATATGAAAGTCGACTAGAGCCTTTTTTGAGAAAGAGCTACTTGCAAGTTTCTAGAACATATAAAATGAAACTGATACACTTGTAGGGAGTGAGAGATGGGATGACAAAAAAGAGGGAGGATGGAGGGAAAGAATGGATGACTGGAAGCTCCAGCAAGGAAATCTTGGACCAGAACCAGATGATGATCCTGAGATGGGACTGTAATGCCTCCATAAGCAGTTGTCTAATCCTTCATTTCTTTATGATTCTTATTCATGCTTACAATCTTTTGAATTTTGTTTCGAAATGGATGCAGGATCGACGAGGCAAGGCAGCCACTCTCACGGAAAGTTCCCATTGCCTCTAGCAAGATCAATCCATATCGGATGGTCATCGTTGCTAGGCTTGTGATTCTAGCAGTCTTTCTACGGTATAGACTCTTGAACCCTGTGCACGATGCTCTGGGGTTATGGCTGACCTCTGTGATCTGTGAAATCTGGTTCGCTGTCTCTTGGATTCTTGATCAGTTCCCCAAGTGGTTCCCCATTGATCGTGAGACCTATCTAGATCGTCTCTCCCTGAGGTAAAACCCACACATTCTCAAGTAGAAAGCCTTAGATATTGGATATAACTTTGTGGTTTTGTTTGTTACAGATACGAGAGAGAAGGTGAACCAAACATGCTTGCTCCTGTTGATGTCTTTGTTAGTACGGTGGACCCGATGAAGGAGCCTCCACTCGTCACATCCAACACTGTGCTGTCAATCTTGGCAATGGACTACCCAGTTGAGAAAATCTCCTGCTACGTCTCTGACGATGGTGCTTCAATGCTCACATTCGACTCTCTCGCAGAAACTGCTGAGTTTGCAAGAAAATGGGTTCCCTTCTGTAAGAAATTCTCCATAGAGCCAAGGGCACCGGAGATGTACTTCACGTTGAAAATTGATTATCTTAAGGACAAAGTCCAGCCAACGTTCGTTAAAGAACGCCGGGCCATGAAGGTCAATGTCGATCACTTTAGATCATCACTCAGGTTTTCACTATAATCTAAATTCCACTCGGTAAATTGATTTCTGGCAGAGAGAGTATGAGGAGTTCAAGGTGAGGATCAATGCTCTCGTGGCGAAAGCCTCAAAGGCTCCTATAGAAGGTTGGATCATGCCAGATGGAACGCCATGGCCAGGGAACAACACGAAAGATCATCCTGGTATGATCCAAGTCTTCCTCGGCAGCAGCGGTGGATTTGATGTTGAAGGTCATGAGCTTCCGCGGCTTGTGTACGTGTCCCGTGAGAAGCGGCCTGGTTTTCAGCACCACAAGAAAGCTGGTGCCATGAACGCCCTGGTACTTGTCTTGATCTTCCTTTGACCAAACAAGAAATTTATCCATGAATCTTGGGCCTAACATGAAGTAACTTACACTTTCTTCTCGATACTTCTGTCAGGTTCGAGTAGCAGGTGTACTCACAAATGCTCCATTCATGTTGAACTTGGACTGTGATCACTACGTTAACAACAGCAAGGCCGTGAGGGAAGCAATGTGCTTTTTGATGGATCCTCAGATTGGAAAGAAGGTCTGCTACGTTCAGTTCCCTCAAAGGTTCGATGGTATTGACAGGCACGATCGTTACGCCAACAGAAACACAGTCTTCTTTGATGTAAGACACAATCCACATTTTCTTCAACTTCTGGTCGATGAGATAAATACACCATCTTTCTTACCCTCTTTTGTTTGTTACAGATCAATATGAAAGGTCTTGATGGAATCCAAGGTCCAGTTTACGTTGGTACTGGTTGTGTTTTCAAACGACAAGCTCTGTATGGTTATGAACCGCCAAAGGGTCCTAAACGTCCCAAGATGATAAGCTGTGGCTGTTGTCCTTGTTTTGGGCGCCGGAGAAAGTCCAAGCATGAGTCGAATGGCGACATAGCAGGTGGTAAACTATCCCAATAAGCTTATAGTATCAGTCAAGTTATGAAGGAGATTTAGTTTATGTGGGAATGTTTTGAGATCTGATAGTGTTTGTTTGGCAGGAGCAGAGGGTGATAAGGAGCATTTGATGTCTGAGATGAACTTTGAGAAAAAGTTTGGGCAATCATCTATCTTTGTAACCTCGACGTTAATGGAAGATGGTGGTGTTCCTCCGTCGTCAAGTCCTGCAGTGCTCCTTAAAGAGGCAATCCATGTCATAAGCTGCGGTTATGAAGACAAGACTGAGTGGGGAACTGAGGTAATAATACTCAACCGTTAAGTAACACCTTCTCGTTTGTGATTTCGAAACTGGCCATTGTTAACAAACTTTTGTGTATCTCTGAAATGCAGCTGGGTTGGATCTATGGCTCTATCACTGAGGATATTTTGACGGGTTTCAAGATGCATTGCCGTGGCTGGAGATCTATTTACTGCATGCCAAAGAGAGCTGCGTTCAAGGGTTCAGCTCCTATCAATCTATCAGACAGGTTAAACCAGGTGTTGCGTTGGGCACTCGGGTCTGTTGAAATCTTTTTCAGCCGGCACAGTCCTCTCTGGTATGGCTACAAAGGTGGCAAACTCAAATGGCTTGAGCGTTTCGCTTACGCCAACACAACAATCTATCCTTTCACATCTATTCCACTCCTTGCCTACTGTATTCTTCCAGCCATCTGTCTCCTTACCGACAAATTCATCATGCCACCGGTTAGTAACTCATTTAACAAAAGCGTTTAAAGATCTTTATTAACTTTTCTAACTATCTGTTTTCCCCTTCAGATAAGCACATTTGCTAGTCTCTTCTTCATCGCATTGTTCGGATCTATCATTGCAACGGGAATCTTGGAACTGAGATGGAGTGGAGTGAGCATTGAGGAGTGGTGGAGAAACGAGCAGTTCTGGGTCATTGGAGGAATCTCAGCTCATCTCTTTGCAGTTGTTCAGGGTCTCCTCAAAATCTTAGCAGGCATTGACACAAATTTCACAGTCACGTCAAAGGCAACAGATGACGATGACTTTGGAGAACTTTACGCGTTTAAATGGACAACTCTGCTTATCCCTCCAACAACAGTGCTCATCATAAACATTGTTGGCGTCGTTGCAGGTATCTCGGATGCCATCAACAATGGGTATCAGTCTTGGGGACCTTTGTTTGGTAAACTCTTCTTCTCCTTTTGGGTCATTGTTCATCTCTACCCATTCCTCAAAGGTCTGATGGGAAGACAGAACAGAACACCAACTATTGTGGTGATTTGGTCGATTTTGCTGGCTTCCATCTTCTCTTTGCTTTGGGTGAGAATTGATCCTTTTGTGATGAAGACCAAAGGACCTGACACTTCCATGTGTGGCATCAACTGCTGAAGCAAAATCATATTTTTCTTCTTCTGAAACTTTTATGTACTTTGTCCAGAGTGTTTTCACTTCTCTTTTTGGATTTCTTAATTTGATTGTTTTTATTGTATATTAACCAGCAAAACAGATGCATCTGGATTTGTGGTAAAGAGATTAATGCATTAAAATTACTTTCGAGTTACAAATTAGAAGTACCTGAATGCATAGCTTTAACAGAGTGAGAAATTTGTTTTTTAACCGTGGAAATTCACAAAAAAAACAGTGACAACAAAAGACTAAACACGCTCACATCTGATAAGAACTTTAACCTGAATATCATTTGACACAAGTCACAGAACGTTTAAGAAATTGAATTGCCTGAGTTTTTTTTTTTAGTACAAGTCTCACTGTCATTCTTTCGAAACACCTAGGATCCACTGAGAAAGATGAGTCAAGTAGGGCTCAGCCTGAGAGCCTTTGCTCAAGACTGGTCCTAAGCTCTGCAACTCCGAGTTGAATTCCCTTTCGAAATTGCTGGTAAAAACGTGTAACCGAAATTTTAGAATGATATGAAGTTCGAAAGTTTCTAACATTCAACTGCTTTTGTGGAGATGTTGATAAAAGGGTAAAGATCTAAATGATTCACCAAGAAAATAAAGGGCTACTTACAATATAGACTCTGTGACGGTTGCGTCTCTTATCATTGTTTTCTGGGAATGAGACTGGCTATTGATGTCGATGGATGATGATATCAGCCACTGTGTAGCTGCAGCATATTGCAGGCACACCGATTTCAACTTCTCCATTTTCTGTCGAAGTAGAAAAACATCACACCGTTACTACTGCATTCAAAATTTTCTACTACATAGAGAAGTCCATCATTAAATAGTTTCGAGAAAATATAACATTGACTCGGCAACAAACCTTGAGCACATCGGGTAAAAGAAGCAAGCATCCTCTCAGACATTTATCAAGAAAGAAGTCGTGATGCTGTATCACCTGTACGATGAAGCACATTGTTCAATGACACACGTTCACTACAATTATAACAAAGCAGATTCCTACACTTACCTCATCTACACTCTTTGTGGATTGTAGTCTATCATGCATCACATGCCAATTTGGTTCCAGAACCTGAAAAGTCATTCCACGTAAATGCAAGCAAATGCACATTTGAAGAAATTGGAGAACCAAAAAATCTTTAAATACATAAATCCATATTCCATTATATCAGCAAAAAATTAAAGTTTAATACAAACACAAGTAAAAGAAAGTTGTCGAGGACTTGCCTCGAATGTAAGATAATGTAGAAGGCTACTGATGAATTTAAGCATGCTACGGCAGAGAAGTGATGATCTACGAATTGCTGTACCGTTAGAGTTCATAGACCGAATCCCCTGTAGTGTTGCATATCCGTTTGTTAGAGAAGCAAATAGATTTAAAAGGTTTCGTTAGGAACAAAAAAAATCCAAGCTATGAATATAATATTAGTTCATACTTGATGTATCTGCCAAGCACCACAGAGCTGGCGTTCCACATGTTTGCAATGAAAAAGAAAGCGGAAAATTAACTGGTACTTTGACAGGGCTTTCTTTGATATGACAATAGATAATGGCCACTGAACCTGAAACACAAAGCCACGATCAACATATCAAACAATTGAGTAGCCAATCGAATCTGCGTCTATAAAGTAATGATAGAAGTATAAATGGTGATTCTACACGTGATTAGATATAGGCTGTGGAATTTCTATTATATATCATGAGCAAAATGGTTATCCGGATACAAACAGGTAGCTGCAGACAAGGGAGAGAAGAGCAGACCTTGTAGCTCAAGGAAAATGTCTCTAGACCAGTGATGCTCACTGGATCCTCCATACTATTGCTATCAGGGTCCTTGTGCATTCCCAAAGTTGTAAGCAATGAAGCTCGATCCTAAGATATGAGTGCACAATGAGAAGATATTGTGTACAAACTTGGTTAATTGATCACATTAAGGAAAAGACAAATTGACTACTCACCACACAACAAGTCAAGTCCTCGTGGCGAGGATCTGCAGCAGCCGCTGTTGTACGTAGAGCAAGATCTAGCAAGGACTAAATAATACACATACATTCAGAATCCAGAAAGTAAGTATAGAACAGACAATTAGATAATAGTAGCAAACGTTTTATAATCTTTTGGCTACGCTCTAGGGGGCAAAAGTACCTGCAACTTTTCAACAGATATTTCATGCACTTTTTTGTTGAGCTCATCTCGAGCAATGTCCATAAAGTGAACCAAGAAATCACCCTGTAGTTCATTACATTGTTATACCAAAAACAATTAGAAATTAACAGATGATAAAATACTAGTCACATAGATAAATTAGTGCCTAGCAAAGTATGATGAACTCTAAAGATGACTGGTAATCCATGAATAGAACCAACATACCTGGTCGAGAAGAAGATAGTGCTTTATAGATCGAAGCCTTCCAATAAGGTCATACTGAATCATATACTGATGGTCAGAGAAGTGTATTTACGCAGAATGACATCAAAGAAGCAGTCATCATAACAGAATTAGTTACCTTATCCTTGATGAGACTCACAAGCTCTTTACTGGCAAATTCGTGAGCAGCCTTTATGCATTCAAGATAGTGATGATTTGAGCCAAATATTGTTAACTTAGATCTCTCTGAGATGGGAACCTGCCAAAAATTATCAGCCAATTTCATGTCCAATATCATAAACACTGTTAACCGTATTAATTACAAGAAAAATTCGTCCACACTCATACCTGAACATTGTGCCCACATTCTCTCATAACGTTTAGATATTTCCCTGTTGTCAATATTGTTGCAGCAATGTTTGCAAGGAAGCCAGGAATAGTCTCCTTGAGGCTGTATCTTTGGCTCCAATATTTAGCTGTAGAGTCCTGACTGAGACTCTCCTGCACACAAAAAAAAGAAACTTAAAATTGTAAGATCAAGCAATTGATCATTATGCAGGCAATCTGAGCAAAGATCAAAGTACCTTTTTAAGAGACCTGTTCTCAGCAATGAAAAACTCCCCATACGGATCATCAATGATCCCTTCATAGACCCACCTTAATTAAACACTAATTCAAGTCAGTTGACGCATCTGAGATTAGTATGAGCTATCTAGCAAACAGGGTAACCCAGGTACAGATCAGTCAAAACAAAAGATAACAACTATGTTCGCTTATCACTCCTTACAAACAAACAAAAAAGCATAGCAACAAGTTAGACTTAGATTGTCTGAGGCTCTGAGCATTTCCGCAAACAATAACAAAGGGAAATGTGAAGAGGTTATAGCGTAATTTCTGCTATGAGTCTAGTTACGTGTAAGAAAGAAAGAGGCATGGGAAATTAACCTTTCCAATATGCTCAGGTATGCGTTGCTTGCACACTCGGTCATTTTCTCTAACAATGACCTCACTGAGTTATCACCAGCCATCGCTTTAGCCTAGGCATAATAGTCTTCAAGATTAGGACATAATAAGAATTCCAGCACACAAAAAATAAAACTCAAAGGGTATTTTTACAATCAAAGCTAGAATCTACCTGACTCTGCAAAAGATTAAGCACACCACAACCCACAAAATTCTTTGCCGAAGCTTGATGAATTACTGCAGCCAATGCGCGCATGGATCCCATCATGGGCTGAGAGATACGAAAAACAATCAATCAGCATACCTTTACATAATTTGTAGCTTGGATTATACAGCAAACAAACAAACAAACAATCAAGACAGACCTGACAGTAAAACCATAATCCTTGGAGAGAAAGTCTTCCAAGTCGAAATTGATGTTCCAGTTGTGCCACCATAGCTTGATAATCCTGGTAAAAGAACAGATGATTAAATACTTTCAGCATTGGCAAAGCATGTTGTAAAATTACCTCAACACTAACAGGGAATGATAGCTCTCAATTCAAACAATGTGAACCAACAAAAGACTCAAAACAATGTGAACCAACAAAAGACTCAAAACAATGTAAACCAACAAAAGACTCAAAACTCAACATGTTAAATGGGAAGAAAAAATCAGACTATCAATTTATCCAATGGAGCAATACTGAGAGAGGGGTTACAGAGACGGCAAAAACTTGGAAGAAGGAAAGCAGAAAGAGCTATTCATGTAATTTTAGATATTCATACGCATGCATAAATAAACACTCAGAAATGTGATAAAGACACCAATTCAGGAGTCAAGAAAGAAGCCCAAATAATAAGATAAAGGCATTCTAAACTGAACTTTCCATGTTATGCTTTCAGTTAACTAAGTAAATCCCCAAACTTTACTCAGTTTATGGAATCTATGTCCAGTTCGCTTCCCCCACATGAAAAAGAAATACAACTCAACAAACAATGCAACACAATTACCACAAAGGTAGCAACCTATATCACATACAAGAAGGAGTGCCCTGAGTGCAGCTGCGAATGCATGGTTAACTAGCCCGTTCTTGAACTGCGAGCTTGACTCCACAAACTGGTCAATCAACAGAAAGCATTCACATAGAGGGAATACTCTTTTTGCCATTTCCTGCAAAAATTGAATATACTTACAATGTTAATTTCTTATAGAAGCATTTGCACAAAAGAAGGAGAAAACCATTAAAAGAATAATACATGCGTTCCCTTGGTTAGAGTTCGCAGATAACTAAACTTTAAATCTTCAGAACACCAGAGAAATGCCATTTACTTTCAAATAACATAGAATCAAGTTCCATAAACATACATGAAGAGGAAAACACCTTGCAAATCAATATAACAGTCTAAAAACGTGAAAGACTTTGTAAATAAGAGCTAAATCCGGTCTTTACTTGAGCAACATTGCTCCAAAAAGAAGAGATCATAACACGGTTAGCAATCACAGAGTTTTCTGCAGTTTTAAAGTTTAGAAAATCTTGCTTAAAAAATGTTCGGACAAAAGAACTACAGTTTATTCTGCTGAGTACTACTTGCCTGTAACGCCAAATCCATAGATGGATCAACTTGGAATGCTATACTCTCCTCCTTCCCATGGAATCTCTTAATTGATATATATCTCCCTTCAATTCCAACCAACGCAGACAAGAGATCATCAATAACAATAAGTTCCTGCACACCAAAAGAGAAAAAAAAAAGTTACTGGAATAAACATAAATGCAAGAGATGACACCAAGTCCCAACCTAGCCTAGGAAACTCTACAATCTATTTGCCTCAGACCAATTACTCCAGTCTATGCCACGAAAAGGAGAAGCCAAAGCCATTTTATCTACCGTTATCCCAATTTGTAAAAACTAAACACCTTAAAACTCAAGCTTTAACTATCTCACCACCAGATATCACAGAATAAAAGCATCACAGAGTAATTGGAACCCAAGAGAAAAAGGACACAAACACACAAACCTGAACCGGTGTGTCATAACAGCCAATTGCTTGATCTACTCCAGAATTGCTGAAACCAAATGGAAAATTGGACAAAACAAAGACATAAAGATTACTGATTTTGAATGCTTTCACACGAAGAACAAAGCAACTAACTTAAGTTCAGAATATACCTAGATGAGTCTGAAGTAAACCGTTTTGAATCAGCAAGTTTGGAGCTTGCCCTCATTTCCTGAGATAAATAAATAAACCCATTATCAAAGCTAACAACTTTTTTCTTTCTACCAAATTAAAAAAAAAATTCTCGAAAATTCAAATTTGATTCGAGAGAATTGTAGAATAAATCAAAAAAAAAAATAACAAAGATCTGAAGATGGGAGGAACCTGGTGGAAACGGCCAGTGAGGAACGGCCTGTCTTGGTTCCAACGAGGAGTCGTAGGGCACGAGATTGGCGTCATTGGTTCCATTTGCTTCTCCCCTTCTTCTTCACTCACTGCAACAACTAAAAAAGCTTAAAAGCAAAAAAGGAGACACCGATTCCGGTTTTCTGTAAACCATTAAATCATATGTTAAGTAAACGTCCGGTTTGAGAGAACCGGATATTTTCAGATTCGATCCCTAATTCAAAGTACTTAGGGTTTAATTGGATAATAAAAAAAGGTCTGGTATGATAGTATTATGATAAATTAAAAGTTAGAGGATATATGAAAAAAAAGGAAACCTATCAGACAATTCGAGATCTAATTCAAAATACTTAGGGTTTAATCGGATGATATAAAATGTGATAAATTAAAAGTTTGAGGGTATAAGAAAAAAAAAGGAAACCAAAGTAGCAATCCTCTACAGCGCGGAGGGTCAGAAGACAATACAATCTAAACCGTCAATCACACTCAAATCGCACGGTCATGTTTCATCATGAGGTTTTTAAAGGTCTGTCTCCTTGGAAATCAAGGATTCAGAAGTGCTCCCTATAGAACAGATCCTGTTCAAGTAAGGTCGTGACCTCCAATGTTTTCTAAACATATATAAACGGGTCATAACTTCTCCGAGTTTCCGATGTGGGACTCTAGCTTCTCACTTATTCAGCTTCTCTTATGACAGACACGTGTGTTACTTTACTAAACCAAAAACAAATAAAAACACACGTTCCAGTTTAATTCGAACCAAGTCAAAACCAAAAACCTAAAGCTATTTTATATTCAGCACATGTTAGCAATTCAATGGAGTGTCCTTTTTTTTTGGAGAATCAATGAAAGTTGCCTTTAACTTGTTTAGGAACCTAATTATCAGAAGAGAAAGAAGCTAAAACCTTTAAAGCTACTTTGTTCCAGAGAGCTAAGTGGCAGTGTTGTTACTGTTAATAAGAAGAGATTGAACTTCAAGGAGGAGATTTTAAAGACACAAGCCTCTAATCCTGTGGTATTTTATTTTACTAAATCTTTACCTCTCTGTTTCTAACTTATGATCAATACTTAATGACAAGCTTTATGTATGGAACGGTACTAGCTTTAGCTTTTGCATATACTTAACTATTTCTATCGTTTATCTAAAGAAGACAAACCTTTCTCTTTTGTTAGATCAAGCTATATACGATCAAAGAATGGTTAAGAGAGGGGTCGCTGTACAAACATATGAAGGACATGTAAATTCTCATACTCGCATCAAATTTGGCATCGACCCATCAGAAAGATTCCTTATGTCTGGTAATTAAAAAAGAACCCTTTTTGTTATGTAAACATTTAACCAATCAAGATTGATAAACATAATTAATTATCTTTGAAATATACAGTTTACAATTATCTAACTGATATAAAATGCATTGAAACAAAAAAAATTCCAAAACATAAATCATTTCAAAACAGAGTGAGTAATATTTAAAAACATAATCTTTTGAGAAAAAAAATCAAATTCTAATATTTGTTTAAATTCATGTGCGTTTAAGACAAAGATTCTTCTTCAGTTATGGTTGCCAACTTTGGTTTCTTAGATCTCGAAGTCGAGATTCTATGCATAAACTCCGCCGCTAAGAACTCATCAATGTCTTCTAAACTCAGCTTAGACCCCGCTGATATCATCTTGACGTCATCATCCTCCTCTCCCTCAGGCGAAACCCTACCGTTGTAACAGTGTTTCACGGCTAAAGATTTGGTTCCGACACGGCGGCGCTGTTGTTTCTTAGCGGCTACAAATAACCGAGCCATGTCCGAAGCGTTCGCTGCTGACGTGGCACGCGTCATGGGGAAAGCGACGTACACATGGCAGCCACTAGTTTCAAGATCATCGTCTGCGGCTAAAGGGCTAAGTTTCCGACCAATCTTTAACGTTTCGGCGTCGACGAGGAAGAAGCTAGGAATCTCCATCATAAGCTCAGCCGCTTTAGTCGGCGCGTGAATGTGACGTACTTCGCCGTCAGGGAGAATCACTATTGATGAAGGAGAAGAAGAAGAGGTTGTGTTGCTTAGACCACAAGAAACGTAGTTTCCCATTATGTGAAGAGAGATTGAAGAGAAGGAAAGGGTAAGAGTGTGTTAGGACAGGATCCAGGAAGACATAAGTGTGTATATATATAGAAAAGAATGTTCGAGGAAGATATGGTTACAGACTATTATTTTTATAATGTTATTTGCAAGGTGGAGATAGACAGCTGTGCATATACATGTTGAAATTATATGGTTGATTGCGCGTATGTCGATTATATTATATTCAAATGTATCGCCGTGTTTTCACTAGTCTATAGCCATCACTTTGTTTTTTTTCTTGTCACTTTACTCTACATGAAAGTTACAAGTTGTAAATGGCCGAACAATATTTCTGGAAAATAGTATCGTTTTTATTTTGTCAAGAGAAGTTAGACGTTATGCAACTTATGGTTAACTTTTCTATGTTTTAACTTTAACAGAAATCAGAAGAATAATAAGCTAAAAAAATTTAAAAGATAATTCAAATTAAAGTTTTTTTCTTTTTTGGTTTTTTTTTTCCAATAGACTATGATGGTTTGTATTCGACTGAAGCTTACATAAAGTAGAGAACAGTGACTACAAGTTTATTATTTGAACTTGCAAAAGAATAATTTTAAATCTTCAAAAAAAGAATGATTATAGGTTTAGTTTTTCTAGCTTTAATATTTTTGGTTGTCAGATTTATTTCAATACATACTAGTTTTTAGTATTTTTTGGTAAATTTTAGTTTTTATCTATACAAAACAAATACAAGCTGAATCACATTGTTAAATTTAAACTGAAGTTTATTTTGAATTAATGACAACTCTTGTTTTTAAGGGGTTTATGTTATGTGTTTGTAGTTATCTTTTTAGATTTAGGTTGTGAATCTTATCCTAATTTTGAACTTTTTTTTAGTTTAGGATAATAATGTGAAAAATGTAGAATATTCTGAAATATGTTGTTTTTAATTATAAGGTATGACTATATAACCCCTATAAATCAGACTCAGTCAAACTGTAGTGATCTTCGAATGACTGTGTTGCTGACTATAATTTGGTATAACCAAATGGATAGTAAACAAAAAAAAAAAATGACAATAGGATATTATTATGATATTATACCATATTTTTGGTCAACATTGACATATATATTATACAATCTTTTTGGTTAACAACATGAAAATTTTGATTTATGTCCTTAATCGAATATAAACAATTATTGTCTTACGTACTTAGTCATTCATTCTATGTTTTGTTTGTGTATGCTATAAATGTATTCATTGTAAACTTATACTAAATAATAACCCGCGCATTACGCAGAATTATTAGTTTTGTTACTTTTAAGATAAAATGATATTATGTCTGTTTAGTATGAATATTAGTTCAGTTTTACGTTGTTTTTAATCACCTAAAATATAACTATCATTCTAAATCTATATTTATTTCAGTTTGTTTTGTTTAAATGTTTGATGTTTTTGATTTTTTTCGATGATAACCAAAAAATATTGTTATTTGTTTTGTTTCATTTTATATACATTTTAGACATTTTTTATGTCGAACTAATAGTTTCCTATTATAATTTCTAAAGACATGTAAAATCAAATAAAATCTAAATAATATTTGAAAAAAAGAAAATAAAATTATTAACATAAAACATTTATCTACAATTTGAACGATAGCGAAAGAAACATTAAAAAACCAACTTTAATAAGAATTAAAATTCTCAATTGTGGTGAATATTTAGTTATATAGTCGCTCATGTCAATATGTACATGTATGTATATGTAAAAATATATAAATGTGATGATAAATATATGAATATACCCTTAGTTAAGTAATATAACACATGATAGTAAATTCTTAAATAAAATTAATTAAAAATAAAATAAACCTAGAAATTAATAACATTTTTCATATGCAGAAAAAAAATTGTACCCATAAACAATAAAAATAATATATATTATAAAGTGACATCTCATTTGGTACCTGAATTCTGTTTTTAATCGATTTTGTGATTTTTTATTTTTTTTAAGCTTTTCTGATTTCTGATTTTTTCTACCAATTTGATTTTGTTTCTAATTCTTGGTCTGATATGAAAACTTTATAAAAATGTTATTATTTGACTAAACTAAAGATCCGACTTTACGTGTGGAGTTTTTCACCTCCGCTTCTTTAATTCATAATCAATCACCTTATTTGTTGTTATTGTGTACCGAAGCCTCAACCATGACCAACTTCGGCAAGGTACGAAACTTTTAATTTTTACAAACATTTTCATCGCAACATTTTAGTTGATGCGAATCTTAATGATTTTGTAATTTTTTTACAATAAATATATTATTCATTAGTTTTTCGTAGAAAGTTTTAATTTATTAATACAAAGCTAAAAATGTAGGAAAAATAAATTAATTAAAAAAATAGTGTATAAACACATTAAAAAATTAGTGTGTAAACTCATTTATTGCCAAATGATTGTGAAGCCAACACGTGTCAATTATGATATGAACGCATTTATTACAATGCTTCTCTTTTAATATTTATAAGAGATATAAACCATGACGTAGTTTCACCTCAAAGCAATACAAAACTAAAAGCATATTTCATTATTTTTTCTCATTTTTTTCAACTTCACATCGACAAAGAATGCAAAGAATTCAACTTCACCATTAGTAGTGGATGCAGTGATCGCTTATCGATTCTGTTCTTAGTGGAGAGTCGTTGAGTAAGGCTTCGTCTAATGGTGTTTGTGTATGGGCTTCTTACGTGGAGTATTTGGACGCGTTGCGCGTCATATCTATATCCGTAGGTTTTGTGAATCGTGAAGAAGTTATACCGGTCGGGTGATGAAGTCGCAGGGTTTGGGTTCTTGGACGGTATCGCATGGCGTGCTTGGGCAGCAACGATAAGTCGTGGTATAGGAGATTGATATTTTTGCGTGGTAGGGCTAAGGACAACAGCGGAAATTCTCAATCACGGTCCACTACAAAGGACTTTCCTTTCTCTGTTGGGTAATTGCTTATGTGCCTGATGAGTGGGCTTTAGTGTCCCTTCTGATGGGATTTAGTTTCCCTTCTTATGAGATTTAGTTGCTGAAGAGATCTTTCTTTTCCTTCAGATTATGTAGTAGACTTTGTATTCCATCTTGTTGGTCGTCCTTGAGTGGGTTTCAGGCACCCCTGGCGTGGGTTCAAGTAGCTGCTTACTATGAGTTAAAGTAGCCGCTTTCTATGGGCATCTAGTTGTATTGTGTTTTCAGGTTTATGAATATAATCCAATTTGGCGGAAAAAAAGAATGCAAAGAAAATGAAGAATCTCACATTTTTGTTGTTGCTATAATTCTCTTTTCAAGCTGTGTCACATCTCAATTCCTTGACGTAACAGATGACGAAGAGCTCCGATGGTCGAGTTACTCTTACGCGCCCTCAGCTACCCACAAACACAGCCCAAATGGGGAGTTGAAGAAGTGTTTTTTCCAGTTACATGATGGTAACAAAATGTTTGAATAAGGAATTAACAAAAAAAACAAACATTGGTTCTGGATGTTGCGCCAAGATCGAGAAATTGAATGAAAATTGTAAACATACGGAATTTGGATAGTCCAGTAACCCTTTCATTAACAACTATGTTAAGAAACATTTCTCCAGCGACAGCGCTCCTCCCGCTTAGAGCTTATTTGAAAAAAATATCATAGATAGATCTCTTGTAGTCTCTTTGATATATATGTTCAGTTATAAAACGATATATATGTTCACTTTAAAAAAAAAAAAAACTTCTTGTCACTTTACTTTACATGTAAGTTCCAATTTCTAAATATAAGAACACGTTTTTAATTTATAACTAAACTTTAAACCACGCGTCCACACGGATTTTTTTTTCATTTTTATAATTATTTTTATTTATTTTTTATGACAAATTGATAAATATATTATTTCAATTTGGTGTTTTATATTATGTAACTTAATATGTCTTGTTTGATATTATTAATATATAATTCTTCATTATTTTATTAATATCTTTTAGTTTTTATGAAACAACATATATTAATAGATAATTTATTTGTATTTTGACATTTTAATTTAAATTTTAAAATAAATAAAATTCTATAAAAATTAAAATATAATAAATTATCTAGTTTATCTACTTAAATATAATTGCTCTACTTAACATGTTCGTTAAACTTTTGATGTTTTTAATGAAAATGAATTAGATTTTTTTTTATATTTCTCATTGGTCGAAATTTATTTTAAGGATTTAGTAATCTAGATAAGCTATATTTCTTTTATTTAATTAACAAACATAAAACATCAACTGTAAACTTAGAAATCATATAATTAAATAATATTTTTATTTTTATAACTTATATTTTATTAAACTTAATGTTTTTCTAAATTTCAATTTGAAATTTATAAATTAAAATAATATCTTATAAAAATTTTATTGTTTTAATTTTTTTTTTAAAACATTCATTTCTAATATTTTAATAATAATTACGAATTAATGAATTATTTTAAATTAGTAATAAAAAAATGTATAAGATTTTATTAAAATAAAATATGAAATATTCCAAAATAAATATTGTTATAATAGAATATTCTTAGTGTGATAAAAAATTTATTTTGGATAAGAGTAAAAATTACTAATGAAATGGTCCAATGATTTTTTATCAGTGGATAAATATAAAACTCTATCTTAATAGATTAAATATTTTCCAGACAGTATCTTATATATTAAAACAGAAGTCATGATTTGATTTCATGTGTGATATTTTAAATTTTGGACATATTCCTAGAAAGGGAGTTACATTACATTTTCAATCATTGATAATCTTGATATTAAATAAGATATATAATTACTATAATCTGCTTTATTCCCTTAACGATCGGAACTAACTTATCTCACGGTTATGTTTTAAGAAAACTACTATTCTTTTTGGTTTAACACCAATTTGTATGATTAACATATATTACTCTTTCTTTTTCTTGGACGACACATATATTACTTTTATCATACCCATATCAATGATAAAATAAAACCATTCTACGAAAACATATGAAAAAATCAAGATTACTTTTGTTTTTTTCAGTATGAATACTCGATAGTATAAATCTATGAAGCTACAAGTTTAACTTTTTTTTAAATATTAAATTTTTGAAATGTTACGATATCTTTGAATATGACAATAAAACAATATTTTACCATTCTTTCTATATATAGTTATGATTTCAATAATAAAATAATAATCCAAAAATATATATACAAGAATATACAAATACATATGAAAGTTTCAAACAATTTATTCAATAAAAAAATATACAATAAAATTATTAAGATTTAAAAATTGATAGACATACTTCATATATATTATAATATATATCAATTCAGAATTGAAAATAAATATTTATAAAAAGAAATGAAAACAAAAACCCGCGCGGGTCGAAATCTAGTTGTTTTTAATTTTGTCAAAGAGAAATTAGAAGATATGCAACTTATGGGAACTTTTCTATGTTTTAACTTTAACAGAAATCAGAAGAATAATAAACTAAATAATTTTTTAATAGAGTGTGATGGTTTGTTTTCTACTGATGCTTATACATAAAGTAGAAAACAGTGACGACAAGCTTATTAGTTGAACTAAGCAAAAGAATAATTTTAGGTTTACTTTTTCTTTGTCGCTATAATATTTTTGGATGTCAGATTTATTTCAATACATACTAGTTTCCATTCCAGCCAAAACAAATATAAGCTGAATCACATTTTATATTTGAACTGAAGTTTTATTTTGAATAAATGATAACTCTGGTTTTTAGGGGTTTATGTTAGGGCTGGGCAAAAACACTGGAATTTGATGAACCTAATCAAATCCGATCCAAAAAGTACTACGAAACCCAAACTGAATCTAGTTAAATATCCAGTTCAAAACATTGATATATAGATAACGGAATTCGAATCCGACCCCAACCGACATATTTTGGTGATGTTTTTCTTATGTAGTAGCTCAGAGGAAACATAAACCCGTCTCATGTAATCTAATATGCCTTCATCCGTGACGTGGTTAGTAACCGAATGAAACCATATCTGAAAAAACTTTTTTACTTCTCTGTCTTTGTGTCTGTTAATACTCTTATAATTCGTTTTACTTCCTTCTCTATAGCCTGAAGACACTGAAAACTTATGATCAATACTTAATGACAATTGTTGAGAAGTGTCCGTATATCCTATAAGCCATTATTGGTGTGAAGACATACTGAATGAAGGAGAGGGTTTAGACTTGTATCAATTGTCTATCCAAGTCACGTGAGTTACACGTGAGAGAGAGTATGTAAAAGGCTGAGATAAAATAAATAATAAATATAAAATACTTATTATGCATAAAGTGCAGATCTTAACCTAAGTATGGATCTCTTTAATAATTTTAAATTTTAAGTATTTTCTAAATTTCAGGTCAAAATAAAGAAATGAAATGAGAAGAAACTTCAAAATCAATATTTATATCGAGTAATAATCAAAATATAAAAAATACAATAAGAGAAAAAATTGAAGATAAATAGGATTGACACGTGAACGTAAACTTCTCATAACCATAATTAATTTTTAAATTGTTAAATCATGATATAAAATTGAGTTAATTTTTTAATCTGTTAATTTTTTTTATTTTTTTAAATCATTATTGTTATGTTAAATCATGACCATAATTAATTTTAAATTGTTTATTTGTATTTGAAAAACTTAAAATATTATTTTTAAAAATAATTTAATTTAACTTAATTTTTCATAAATTTTTTTTTTTTTAATAATTTGTAAAAATATAGTTTTCTAATATTATAAGACAAATAAATAAATTATATTAAATTAGTTTTGAAACTTTATATATTTTTAATGCAAATATTTTACCAACTGCTTCTTAAAAAAACATTAGGAAACTTGCTAATACTCTACCAATCAAGTCCAATGGCACTCCGTTTATTTTTCATCACCGAACAGTGAAAAGGGAAAAGATATATGAAATTGGGTCCATTAAATTCTAAGATTTAATATACAGTTCTAATTTCAATTGTTTCTGATCCTACGTATAGATAATTATATAAAAATTCCAAAATTGCAAATACATATAAAAAAATCATATGTAAATTTTAAATTTGTCAATACTAAAATTTTATATTTTAATTACATATATTCACCATGCACAAGGCGCAGGTCTTATCCTTGTTCTCTTTATGATATAAGCAACGAGTGAGAGAGAGATAGCTTGTAACAGACGAGAGAGAGAGAGAGAGAGGAGAGAAAACACCATTCTAGAGATGAGCTCAAGTTCTTGAGCGGTTCTAGTGGATTGCTAGCTAAGCTAGCCCCGGTGATGCATAGCGGTGTTAACGGTGTAAACAATCTTGTGTGTCTCTTTTGTTTGTGCTTTCTCTTGATTGTTCTTAGTTCGATCTCCAAATCCGAGTAGATTCTTGATAGGAACTGCACAACAAGCTCCATGTACTATCTCTAGCTTTTGCATAGTTTGGTTTCAGTGTAATGATATGCTGTTCCTTTTGTTCTTTGTACATGTTTTGTTGCAGGAGGAGATGACTGCTACACTCGCATTTGGAGTATCAAATCTGGTCAACTTCTGTCTGAAAATAAATTCTCCAACACAGTCCCTTATTTTGTTGAAAAAAATTGATCTCACGTACGTGCGTTTAAGACAAAGATTCTTCTTCAGCTATTGTTGCCAACTTTGGTTTCTTAGATTTCGAAGTCGAGATTCTATGCATAAACTCCGCCGCTGAAAACTCATCGATATCTTCTAAACTCAGCTTAAACCCAGTCACCCAGCTGATATTATCTTGACGTCATCATCCTCTCCCTCAGGCGAAACCTTTCCATTGTGAAAGTGTTTCACGGCTGTAGATTTGGTTCCGACACGGCGGCACTGTTGTGTCTTAGCGGCTACAAATAATGGACTCATGTCCGAAGCGTTTGCTGCTGACGTGGCACGCGTCATAGGAAGTGACGTACATATGGCAGCCACTTACTTCACGATCATCGTCGGCGGCTAAAGGGCTAAGTTTCTGACCTAATTTTATTGATTTGGCTTCGAGGAGGAAGAAGCTCGGAATCTCTATCATATCATAAGCTTAACTGTTTATGTAATATTTCTCATAGTTTGTAATGCATCATTATCTAGCTTTAGAAAAAAAAACTCAGCCTCTTTAATTGGCGTGTGAATGTGACGTACTACACCGTCAGGGAGAATCACTCTCGCTGCTGATGAAAAAGACGTTGTGCTGCTTAGACCCTAGAAACGTAGTTTCCCATTATGTGAAGAAAGAACGAAGAGTGTAAACGTAGTTTCCCAGTATTTTGCATATACTATAGACTCGTTAATCCTATTTGTAAAGGATGATAAACTAATAAGAAAAACAAAGAAACTTTATTAAAAATGTCACAATAATATCAAAAGATATAACAAGCACTAATCAAACGAAACTTTGTTTAACACAACAAAGTAAAAACCTTCAAATCTCCCAGATAATCAAATGCATTATTGATACAGCATGCGTTCCAAACATTTTCGTTATACATTATTATTTCAGCTAACATATACCATTTGTCTTCTTTCTGTCGGAAAAAAATTTCTTCCAGACATTGATGATCTCTCTCTGCTTCTCCATATCGCTTTTCTTCACCGTTACCATCAAGTTAGCGCCGTCAGCTTCACTCTTCTCCTCTCCTAGCAAAATTTTGTGGATTACTCGTGAAGGAAGCTCATCGAGCTCATGCATCACTTTCTCAATAGCGGTCACAAGTCTCTCTGCGAGTGTTCTTGAAAAATCTTCTCTGATGACCAGAAGTTATAGATACATCATATTATACATAAATCTAATTACTTTTTTTTTTATGAATCTTTGAAGTATCAATAATCTAATTTATGTATTTATTCTCAAGTGCATGAGTCATATCACAATGAAACCTTTCGAAATGCAAAAAGAGTATTTGAGATATCAGAGCATCTATACTGCTAAAATATTCAAAAAAAGAGTGACAAAATATTTTATTAAATTTTAATTCATTACTATAATTAGTTTTAAAATTTATTATTTATCAGATGATACTTGTCTTTAGAATACTTCATAGTTTTGATGGTTTCTCAAATCACATCTAGCCTGCGAAGCATGTCGGAGAACTCATTGTGAGAGCTGCTGTCTTTCAAGGAGAAAACGACAAGCGGCACTCCCTCGTCCTTCGATATGATGTTGAACCTTTTTGTCTTCTCAAGTCCTTTCCTTAGCACGATAATATATTCTCTCTGAAATTCTCCATCACATTAATTTCCATAACCTGTTTGATACATTTTATTTTACTAAGGAATGTCTAATTACTTATAGCACTAGCAGGGCGGCTCATTTTTCTATAAGCCCTGTGCAAAAAAACATTTACACAAGAACAATAAATATATAGAACCCTAAACATACAAACAAAAACCTCAAACTCTACATAATTTTTTTTCCAAAAAATTGGACCCTGTGCCTAAGCACATTGTGTACATGCCATCAGCCAGTACTGAGCACTAGCATGATATAAAGTATTTACATTGGTCATGGACTGACTCACCTCGTGACCCAGTCGGATGAGTTGGTAGTATTGAGCTATGACTTGACTCGAACCTGCGGTTATTGAGGAAGATCAATGAGTGATCGACTTTTTTTTTTTTGAACACCCAATGAGTGATCGACTATGAGTGGTAACAAATAAAACTAATAAAAATTCAAATATTGAAAATATATGAAAAATCACATTTTAATATGACAATGTCTAAGTTATGTTTTACCCTACTTAAAATGAAACATTTTGACCTGTATCACTTTGATGTTCGATTACCTATTTTTTTAAAATTATTCAATGTAAATAAAAGTGAAACAAGTTTGACCTCTATTTCTCCATCAGTTTGATGATTATCTATGGCTAATATTTAGAGTAGCTTTAATTTTGTATACTAAAGTACAACCATTAGCCTATTTAAATTGGGCCAAGTAAGTATAAGTCAAACACAAAATATAGGAATAGCAAGAAAAATAGAGGCAAGTAAATATTTAAATATAAATTATTTTTAGATTTAATATCCAACTTTTTTTAACAATGCCCACCCCTAATTTATGCCTTGTGATTGTAGTTATCTTTTTTAGATTTAATCTGTGAACCTTATCCTATTTTTTTACTTGGGATAATAATGTGAAAATATAAACTCTCTACAATTGAATATTATGATGATATTATACCTTATTAGTGGTAAACATTAAGATATTATTTTTGGGTTGACAACATGAAAATTGAGATTTATGTTCTTAATCGAATATAACAGTATTTTACATTAACTAGGCATTATTTTTAGGATTTTGTTTTGATATGCTACAAAAATAGTCAATGCAAACAGCTATATAAAGCCTAACGAAGTCTCACTTTAAAGCCATCCAAAACTAAAAGCATAATTCATTATTTTTTCTCATTTTCTCAAATTCACATTGACAAAAAATCCAAAGAAAATGAAGAGTCTCACAATTTTTGTTGCTATAGTACTATTTTCAAGCTGTGTCACATCTCAATTCCTTGACACAACAGATGATGAAGAGCTCCAATGGTCAGGTTACACTAAGTCACCCTCTAAGGCGCCTACACACAAATACAATCCAAATGAGCAAATTAAGAAGTGCTTTTTCAGTTACAAGATGGTAACAAAATGTTTGAGTAAGGCGTTAACCAAAAGACCAACCATTGATTCTGAGTCTGACTGCTGCGCCACGATCGAGAAGTTGAATGAAAACTGTAAGCATACAGAATTGGGATCATTCAGTAACAACTATGTTCACAAACATTGCTCTAGGAACAATGCNGATGGTAACAAAATGTTTGAGTAAGGCGTTAACCAAAAGACCAACCATTGATTCTGAGTCTGACTGCTGCGCCACGATCGAGAAGTTGAATGAAAACTGTAAGCATACAGAATTGGGATCATTCAGTAACAACTATGTTCACAAACATTGCTCTAGGAACAATGCTCCTACTTCGGCTTAGAATTTATTTTGAAAAATATAGTGATAAATAGATAAATATCATAAAAGGTCTTTTGTATCGAGCAAAAGAGTTTACTATACTAAATTATGTAACTTTCTCTTTGCTTATTGTTGCACATTAAAAAATGATATACATGTTCAGTTATAATAAGATATTTTTTATTTGAAAAAATTAGCAACTCTATTATAATTCAAGTATTATGCATATACTATAGACTCGTTAATCCTATTTGTAATGGATGATAAAATAATAAGAAAAACACAGAAAATTTATTCAAAATGTCACAGTAATATCAAAAGATATAACAAGTACTAGTCAACGAAACTCTGTTCAACACAACAAAGTAAAAATCTTCAAATTTCCCAATAAATCAAATGCATTATTCCAGACATTGATGATCTCTCTCTGCTTCTACATATCGCTTTTCTTCACCGTTACCATCAAGTTATTGCCGTCAGCTTCACTCTTCTCCTCTCCTAGCAAAATTTTGTGGATTACTCGTGAAGGATGCTCATCGAGCTCACGCATCACTTTCTCAGTATCGGTCACAAGTCTCTCTGCGAGTGTTCTTGAAAAAGCTTCTCTGATGACCACTAGAAGTTATAGATACATCATATTATACAAATCTAAATACTTATTTTTATGAATCTTTGAATTATCAATAACGTCTAATTTATGTATTTATTCTCAAGTGCATGAATAATATCACAATGAAACCTTTTGAAATGCAAAAAGAGTATTTGAGATATCGGAGCATCTGTACTGCTAAAATTTTCAAAAAAATAATCACAAAATATTTTACCAAATTTTAATTCATTTATATAAATAGTTTTAAAATTTAATATTTATCAAATGATACTTTTCTTTAGAATACTTCACAGTTTTGATGGTTTCTCAAATAATATCTAGCCTGCAAAGCATGTCGGAGAACTCATTGTGAGAGCTGTGTTCTTTCAAGGAAAACGCGACAAGCGGCACTCCCTCGTCCTTCGATACGATGTTGAACTTTTCTGTCTTCTCAAATCCTTTCCTCCATATATATTCTCTCTGCAATTCTCCATCACATAATCTTTTATAACCTATTTGATACATTTTATTTTACAAAGGAATGTCTAATTACGTATAGCACTAGCAGAGCTGGCTCGTTTTTCTATAAGCCCTGTGAAAAAAAACATTCTACAAGAACAATAAATATATAGAGCCCTAAATCTACAAACAAAAACCTCAAACTCTACCTAATTTTTTATTTTAAAAAAATTGAAACCTGTGCCTAATTAAGCACCATGTGTACATGCCATCAGCCGTACTGAGCACTAGCATGATATAAAGTATTTACAATGGTCATGGACTGACCCATCTCGTGACCCAGTCGGATGAGTTGGTAGTACTGAGCTATGACTTGACTCGAACCTGCGGTTATTGAGGAAGATCAATGAGTGTTCGACTTTTTTTTTGAACACCCAATGAGTGATCGACTATGAGTGGTAACAAATACAACTAATAAAAATTCAGATGTTGAAAATATATGAAAAAAACCACATTTTAATATGACCACGTCTATGTTATGTTTTACCCTACTTAAAATGAAACATTTTGACATGTATCACTTTGATGTTCGATTGCCTATTTCTTAAATTATTCAATGTAAATAAAGTGGAACAGGTTTTACCTCTATTGTTCCATCAGTTTGATGATTATCTAAGGCTAATTTTTAGACTAGCTTTAATTTTGTATACTAAAGTACAAACATTAGCCTATTTAAATCGGGGCAAGTAAGTATAAGTCAAGCACAAAAGATAGGAATAGCAAGAAAAAAAGAGGCATGTAAATATTTAAATATTTAAATTATTTTTAGATTCAATATCCAACTTTTTTTTAACAATGCCCACCCCTAATTTATGCCTTGTGATTGTAGTTATCTTTTTAGATTTAACCTGTAAACCTTATCCTATTTTTTTACTTGGGATAATAATGAGAAAATGTAGAATATCTACAGTTGATTATTATGATGATATTATACCATATTAGTGGTAAACATTAAGATATTATTTTTGGGTTAAGAACATGAAAAATTGAGATTTATGTCCTTATTCGAATATAAACTGATTTTACATTAACTAGGCATTATTTTTTGGATTTTGTTCATATATG
>CAKOAT010508488.1:402727-438400 GCA_932364175.1 Eruca vesicaria subsp. sativa
GGACGAAATTGATGCTGAAAAAGCTGAGAAGGCCAGATGAAGGAGGCGTTGAGGGCGACGATGGCGTCGAGCTCGGTGTTGGTGACGACGTGGAGAGCGGTGTTGTAATGGATCTTGTCGCGCCATCGGTGGAGGAGGTAGTAGGGGCTACGAGAAAAAGAGGACGAAGAAGACGGCGTCGGTGAGGTTGAGTGGGAGTTGGACATTTAGGTCATTTACCCACTAATGATCTAGGTATTTATGAAAATGTCCCTTAAGTGGTGGTAAAGTTGAATTGTGGTACAGCAAAAATGGTATTTTTGCAATTGTCCCATATTTTAAAGTAGCTTTATTTTTGTATACTAAAGTACAAACATTAGCCTATTTAGATCTTGGCAAGTAAGTATATGTCAAACAAAAAAGATAGGAATAGCAAGAAAAATAATGGCAAGTAAATATTAAAATATTTAAATTATTTTTAAATTTAATATCCAACTTTTTTTTAACAATGCCCACCCCTTACTTATGCCATGTGTTTGTAATTATCTTTTTAGATTTAATCTGTGGACCTTATCCTATTTTGGGAAATTGCCAGAAATAACATTTTCAAGATACCACTTTTCAACTTTACACTAACCAATTTTACCACTAAAATTTTAATACTCAAAATACTATTAGAATTTAGAGTTTAGGGTTTTGGGTTTATGATTGATAGTTTAGGGTTTAGTGCTGATTTTTTAGGGTTTAGGGTTTACTTTTTAGGGTTTAGAGTTTAGGGTTTAAGGTTGAGAATTGATATTTTAGGGTTTAGGGTTGATTTTTAGGGTTTAGGGTTTACTTTTTAGGGTCTAGAGTTTAGAATTAATGTTTTAGGGTTTAGGGTTAATATTTTATTTAATATTTATTTTATGTATATATATATATAAAATAATGATATAAGAGTCTTTTATCCTTTAATAAAATGTGTATTTTTGAAAATATTCCTTTATTGATGATAAATATGAAAAGTGGTACCACCAAAGTGGTATAATTGAAATTTTCCCTCCTATTTTTTACTTGGGATAATAATGTGAAAATGTAGAATATCTACAATGGAATATTATTATGATATTATACCATATTAGTGGTAAACATTAAGATATTAGTTTTTGGTTAATAATCTGAAAATTGAGACTTATGTCCTTAATCGAATATAAAAAATATTTTACATTAACTAGGCATTATTTTTATGATTTTGTTATTATATGCTACAAAAATAGTCAATGTAAACAGCTATATAAACCAACCCTAACATAGTCTCACCTTAAAGCCATCCAAAACTAAAAGCATAATTCATTATTTTTCTCATTTTCTCAAATTCACATTGACAAAAAAATCCAAAGAAAATGAAGAGTCTCACAATTTTTATAGCTATAATACTATTTTCAAGCTGTGTTACATCTCAATTCCTTGACTAACAGATGACGAAGAGCTCCAATGGTCGGGTTACTCTAAGGCACCCTCTAAGGCGCCTATCCACAAACACCATCCAAATGAACAATTAAAGAAGTGTTTTTCCAGTTACAAGATGGTAACAAAATGTTTGAGTAAGGCGTTAACCAAAAGACCAACCGTTGATTCTGAGTCTGATTGCTGCGCCAGGATCGAGAAGTTGAATGAAAACTGTAAACATACGGAATTCGGATCATTCAGTAACAACTATGTTCAGAAACATTGTTCTAGCAACAAGGTTCCTACTCCTGCTTATAGTTTATTTTGAAAAATATCGTGATAAATAAATAAATAAAATTTAAAAAAATAAATAAATATCATAAAAAGTCTCTTGTATCGTTGCACCAGCTTAATGCAATGCAGATGTTAGAAAAAATATTGTGTAACTTTCTCTTTACTTTTTTTTTTTGTCAACAACTTTCTCTTTACTTATTGTTGCACATTATAAAATGATTTACATGTTCAGTAATGATAAGATAGTTTTCATTTGAATAAAATTAGCAACTCTATTATAATTCAAGTATTATGCATTCATTTGCTATAGACTCATTAATCCTATTTGTAATGGATGATAAACTAATAACAGAAACACAGAAATTTTATTCAAAGTGTCGCAATAATATCAAAAGATATTACAAGTAATCAAACGAAACTTTGTTTAACACAACAAAGTAAAAACCTTCAAATCCCCGGATTAATTCAAATGCATTATTGATAAAGCATGCAGTCCAACCATTTTCATTATATATTATTATTTCAGTTAACAGATACCATTTGTCTTCTTTCTGTCGGAAACAAACTTCTTCCAGCCATTGATGATCTCTCTCTGCTTGTCCATATCGCTTTTCTTCACCGTCACCATCAAGTTATCGCTGTCAGCTTCACTCTTCTCCTCTCCTAGCGAGATTTTGTGGATTACTCGTGAAGGAAGCTCATCGAGGTCACGCATCACTTTCTCAATATCGGTCACAAGTCTCTCTGCGAGGGTTCTTGAAAAATCTTCTCTGATGACCACTCGAAGAACAGTAATGTGTTGTGCGTTTGGAGGCATCGTATATGCCGGCACTATCCATCCATACCTACATTTCGAATATAAACGGACAAGTTATAGATACATCATATTCATACACAAATCTAGTTACTTATTTTTATGAATATTTGAAAGTATCAATAACGTCTAGTTTATGTATATACTCGCAAGTGCATGAATCATATATCACAATGAAATCTTTCGAAATGAGAAAAGAGTATTTGAGATATTAGAGCATCTCCATTGCTAAAGAATTTCAAAACAAATTACAAAAAAAAATATTTAGTTCATTTATATAATTATTTATCAAATGACAGTTGTTTTTAGAGTATTTCCGAGTTTCGATGGTTTCTCAAACAAAAACTAACCTGCGAAGCATGTCGGAGACTTCGAACTCAGTGTGAGAACTGCTATCTTTCAAGGAGAAAGCGACAAGCGGAACTCCCTCGTCCTTTGATACGATGTTGAACCTTTCTGTCTTCTCAAGTCCTTCCCTTAGCACGATCATATTCTCTCTACAATTCTCCATCACATTTCTATAACCCTGTTTGATCAAATTTTATTTATCAACAAATGTCTAGTTACTTAGCATTAACATGATATATAGTATTTACAGTAGTCATGGACTGACTCACCTCGTGGCCCAGTCGGATAAGTTGGTAGTATTGAGCTATGACTTGACTCGAACCTGTGGTTATTGATGAAAATTGATGAGTGAAAAATTTATTAACTTTAAATGTCATTCTAGAATAAAATTTGTGTTTCAAAATAAGTGTCGTTTCATAATTTTAATACAAAATTTATTGATTTTAAATGTTATTCTATTTTTTCATTTGTTGAAAAGTGGTTAGGTGTATAGATAATTGTGTTTTTATTTTGAAAATATGTAAAATTAATTAATTGTTTTCTTAATCTGTGTGCAAAACTCTAGAATAACAATTAAATTGAAATAGATGGAGTATTTAAGTTTTTAACTCATAAGATGTTTAGAAATTGTAAATACATCGAACAAAAATCACACTTTAATATGACGACGTCTAACTTACGTTTTTACCCTACTTAAAATAAAAACAAATTTGACCTGCATCACTTTGATGTTCATGTCCTACCTATTTCTTAAATTACGAAAAAGTAAATAAAAGTGGAAAGTTTGACTTCTATTGCTCGTCCATCAATTTTAAAGTGACTTTGTTTTTGTATAGTAAAGTAGAAAGATTTTTGAACTCCATCACTATAATGTTAGTCTGTTTAGATCATGGCTAGTACGTATAAGTCAAACAAAGCAAATATTAGGAATAGGAAGAAAATTAAAAAAAAATAACAACTAGACCATCACTAAGTTAAACATACCTTTGGAGAAATTGAGGGTAAAAGTGGGTTGGTCAGCACCAAGATAATTGATATGGAAGATGAGTTCCTCAGGCAAATCCTCTTTGTTTCTCCAAACTACCCAACCAATCCCTGCGTACACAAGTCCATACTTGTGCCCACTCACATTTATACTCTTCACCAAAGGCAGTCTAAAGTCCCATTCCAATTCTGGATACAAAAACGGTGCTATGAACCCTCCACTTGCCGCATCCACATGGATTGGTGTGTCCCATCTTTCAAAACATTCATATATTAATTGTTTTGATTAGTGGAAGAGTTTAAAATATATTAACTAATATTCTTTACTCTGTAGTGTGTAACAATCCATAGGTATGAAAATTAGTTAACTTTACCCGGTTTCTTTGTTCTTTAGGACCAAGAGATCGTTCAAGAGTTTGACATCTTCAAATTCTCCATTAAGAGTGGAGCCAAGAATGGCCGCAACACATATAGTGTTCTCATCGACCATCTCAACAGCTTGCTCAGGGTTCATTACATAATATCCTTCGCTTAGTTTCACTTCCTTAAGCTCGACCTCAAAGTACCTAGCGAATTTCTCCCAACACACCTAAACATTTTGATTCATTGACATAAGAATTTTCTCAATGCAAAATTTTAATTATGATTATCAAACTCGAAGAATCGTTAATTACTTGAACATTGGCTCCTGTGACAATGTTGGGTTTATCGAAGGGTTTGCCTTCGGCCTTACGCTTGTTTTGCCATTTACGCTTAAATGCCAAACCGGCCAACATTATGGCCTCAGATGATCCAACGGTCCCTACTCCGACGGCTGTCTCCGTCTCTCCTAACGGTGCATTGAATAGATGTGCAATCATGTTCACACATCGGTTCTGTTTTTTTTTTTCAAATATTAAAACAATAATGATTAATTACTGAAAAGCAGCGTGGCTTATGACTTATTGACACCGAGATTGATGCTTAACTATAATACTCGTGGTGAATAGGCACCGTCACAGATCTTTAGAGTAAATTTAAAATAATGCACACCCAAAGGCCAAAGGGGTGGAGATTAACTAGTCATAGTAACTACAATTATTTTATTGTCCAGCATGAGAACGTGTAAATCTCTAAATAACTACGGTCAGCTATTTTTTTTTTGACAACACGGTCAGCTAATTGATGGAGAAAAATTACGATCATATTCTAATCTTAAAATAATACAGAATACTGAATTTGATCTACTATACCATACTATATTATACTCTTTATATTTTCAATTTATAATACGAGGAATCTAACCACTTGTTACATATAGTATACTTGAAAACCCAAGAATAAGTCTAACTTGAATGTTATATTTCTTTTCTTTTTATTTCAGTGATGGCCCGATCATTATATATCATTCAGTTCAATTTTTGTCCGAATAGCCGTATGAACACAATAATTGGTATTTGAGGGAATAAAGTAGTACCCATATTCCCACTAATTACTATAGTTTAGTCCAAATGAATCCAAAAGTAATAAACACGGCCATAGAAAAAGTCAAGATAGTGGTGACTTCGTGCCATGCGTTTATATAAGTAGAATCAATTATATAGCATCTTATT
Source organism: Eruca vesicaria subsp. sativa (assembly GCA_932364175.1). Taxonomy (NCBI): domain Eukaryota; kingdom Viridiplantae; phylum Streptophyta; class Magnoliopsida; order Brassicales; family Brassicaceae; genus Eruca; species Eruca vesicaria. The sequence goes on from CAKOAT010508488.1 coordinate 408,170, forward strand.
GATGATACAAACTAACAATAGTAACAACAATTAATATATAGGACCAACCAATATTAAAAAAAAACCTCAGAAGACAAGAATTAATAATAATGCATTTTAAGAAATAAGAGAAATTCTTTTGGATAACTTTTTTATTTTATTTTCATAAAAATAAATATTTATAAGGAAAATGACAAAAATATTTTTTTATTAAATACTAAATATGCAATTATATTTTTTGGTTAACTAATCTAAACTTAGGGTTTAAAGTTAAAAGGTTGGATTTTGAGTTTATGTTTCAAATGTTAAAAATAAAAATAAGTATTACAAAACTGAAAAAAAAATATTTTAGTCATTTTAATTTTTGAGATCTACTTTTGTGATAAAAACTTTTAAAAATGTTATATGAAAGAATTATCCTTAGAATAATCCTAATCAACAATGGTATTTAGACAGAAAAAAAGCAATCAAAACATATATACCACACATATCTCGCCCACATACTATCATAAGATCGTTTAAAAGAATGCTGATGATCTTGTAATCATTTCTCTCCATATATAAACCGATACATAATTATGTTTTAACCTGATTTTAAACTATCATAACATGTATAGTATATTATCTTTTTTTCTAAAAACATGTATATATGATCAAATACCTGGAGTTCGGTGGTGACGGGGTACTCATCCATGTCCACATAGTTCTTGTTAATGGAGGCCATGATGAGTTTATCGCATTCAGGCTCCATCCACGTGGTCACGAAGGAGGCCAAGTTTAGCCTTGGATTACCATCAAGCATCAACTCGTCATTAATGATCTGATACGCAGCTTCTTTTGGAATTGAGTTTTCCGGCATCTTGAACCTGATATTTTACGTTTTTGGCACACCATATATATATTACATACATATAACATGACCAAGATTGTTATATTGTTTAGTTGTATGTTACCTTGGAAGTGAAGTTCGGACGTATCGTGAAGCGAATGTGGAATGGACGGAGACGTCCGAATCCGATGCGGCGTGGGAGAGCACCATCACGGCGATGAGAGAGAGAATAGCACAAGATGACGATGAGACAGGGAGAATGAGATCGGGGAAAGTGATGAATGGGATTGGTGGAAATGGAGAAGCACCTAATGAAGGGTTTTATATCAATAATGAAATGATATTTCGAATGATAACCATATGGGTTATTTGTGTAATAATATATTTTGAACTGAACGAACTTTTGCAAGTTTCCTTCCTCGGAAATTTCTTCCAAGTGCCTATACTTTATTTAAAATTAGTAGAATAATGCCTCTAATTTCGTCTTTAGTTTTTTAAACCCAGTACAGTTTTAAGAAGTTTTGTTTGAAAACACGATTGTTTTTATTTTATTTCCATAATAAAGATTTCGATTTATAAACACGGTAAAAAAAAATTAATGCGTGGGATTCGGGGGAAAGATAAGCTTTGATTGAATTTATAAACGCAATTATTCTTAAATAAATATTCTCAGAAATCGCTTGGTTCATACAATTAGACTAAACGATGGTTACTTTTACATTATTAGAACGCGGAAGATAACGCGTATCGACCAATACGGTAAGGTTTCTTCCTAACTTTTTTCTTTTATGACAGGCATCGTAATGTAAAATATAGGCGTTAATGTATTATAATATCTCATCATTGATTTCAGAAGATCTTGCGTAGTGCCCCCAGTTGATGTTTGTATAATATATTTACCGATCAATTTATGATATATGATTACTATCAAACTAAGAATTGACTGTAAAGGGTGATGGCTATATAATTCGTTTCTCTATTATTGAGTCGGCCGAATGTCATCATTATATGAGTTACTAGTTTTTCATCATCGATCACAAAAGATCAAAGACTATATCAATTAAGTTTATCTTAGTTGGAGAATCTTATTACAGAATTCTTGTTTTCAGAATTTATTTATTTTTCTTTGATGTATTTTTAAATAATAAAAATAAAATAAGATCATATAAGAGTGTAATTGACAAAACAAAGAAACTAACTAAGAATAGTTTATTAAAATAAAAAACAAACTTTATTTAATGTCTCAAAAATAAATGTGTGATTAATATCACAGATTAGTTCAAAACTTCAGTAAAAAAAAAAAATGACGTCTTTGAAAATTTTAAAGTCAATGCAATGAAAATTGAAACTCAATCAAAAACCAGTCGACCTACGAAGGTCTAACAAATGGGTTTGTCAGACTTCTTCTTGACATTGATCTCTTTCGGCTTCTCAATATCACTTTTCTTCACAGTAACCACCATGTTGTCGCCGTTATCTTCACTCTTCACCTCTCCTAGTGAAATTTTGTGGATCACTCGAGATGGAAGCTCATCAAGCTCATGCATCACTTTCTCGATATCCATCACTAGTCTCTCTGCTAGTGTTCTTGAAAAATCTTCTCTAATAACCGCTCGAATAACAGTTATGTGCTCTGCGTTTGCTGGCATTGTATATGCCGGCACTATCCATCCATACCTACATCATAGTGAAAAGTAAATATATATTTACTTCTTTATCAATAAGGTCAAATAATGTATTTACTCAAATGTATCAATCCTTACGCAGTGATTCTAAATGAGAAAGAGTATTTGAGATTATTTGGAGAGAGCTAACCTGCGAAGCATCTCGGAGATTTCGAACTCAGTGTGAGAGCTGTTATCTTTCAAGGAGAAAGCAACAAGTGGAATTCCCTCGTCCTTTGATACGATGTTAAATCTTCCTGTCTTCTCAAGTCCTTCCCTTAACACGATCATGTTCTCTCTGCAATTCTCCATCACATTTCTGTAACCCTGTTTAATAATTTTTTCTTTATTTAGAAATGTATTATTTCTAATAAGCATGATATATTAAATCAATATTCGTGGCTCACCTCATGGCCCAATCGAATCAGCTGGTAGTATTGAGCGATGACTTGACTCGAACCTGTGTTTAATCATGAAAATAATATCAACAAAAATATATATACTAATAGAAACACTGAAGTGGTGATTTAAGAAAATTTAAGATATCAATATCAAAGTACGTTACTTTTGGAGAAGTTGAGTGTGAAAGTGGGTTGGTCAGCACCAAGGTAGTTGATATGGAAGATGAGTTCATCAGGCAAATCCTCTTTGTTTCTCCAAACCACCCAGCCAATCCCTGCGTACACAAGTCCATACTTGTGACCACTCACATTTATACTCTTCACCTGTGGAAGTCTAAAGTCCCATTCCAGTTCCGGATACAAAAATGGTGCTATGAATCCTCCACTTGCTGCATCCACATGGATCGGTATATCCAATCTATCAAAAACATGAATATATTAGGATTATTTATTGTATAGTGTGTAATAATCCCTTGATATAATATAGTTACCCAGTTTCTTTTTTCTTCAGGACCAAGAGATCGTTCAAGAGTTTGACATCTTCAAATTCTCCATTGAGAGTGGAACCAAGAATGGCCGCAACACATATAGTGTTCTCATCAACCATCTCAACAGCTTGCTCCGGGTCCATCACATAGTATCCTTCTCTTAGTTTCACTTCCTTAAGCTCTACCTCAAAATACCTAGCAAATTTCTCCCAGCACACCTAAACATTTTGATTCATTATTGTAAGAAATTTTGATCAAAACACACACAAAAATTAATTATGATTATTAAAATTGAATAATCATTAATTACTTGAACATTGGCTCCAGTGACAATGTTGGGTTTATCGAATGGTTTGCCTTCGGCTCTACGCTTGTTCTGCCACTTACGCTTAAAGGCTAAACCGGCCAACATTATGGCCTCCGATGATCCGACAGTACCTACTCCGACGGCCGTATCCGTCTCTCCCAACGGAGCGTTGAATAGATGTGCAACCATGTTCACACATCGGTTCTGTTTTTATCAATAGTACCAAAAAGATGGATTAGGGAAAAAGAACGTAGCATGTCACCATATAGTATTCTATAGTACTAACAAGTAACTAATGGTATATCAGAAACCTAAAAACAGCAATAAAAGTAGACCATGTAATACATTATATATATATCACAATATAATCCGATATATAAGTCTATTTAACCTCAATTTTGAAACGATTATGATTTCTATATATTGGTTAAAATAAAAACCTGGAGTTCGGTGGTCACAGGGTACTCGTCCATGTCGACGTAGTTCTTGTTAATTGAGGCCATGATGAGTTTATCACATTCAGGCTCCATCCACGTCGTCACGAAGGAGGCCAAGTTTAGCCTTGGATTACCGTCAAGCATCAACTCGTCATTAATGATCTGATACGCAGCTTCTTTTGGAATCGAGTTTTCCGGCATCCTGAACCTGATATTTTAGATTTTAAACCAACCATTATAATGGAGCTTACATACATATATCATGATCAAGATTTGTTATTATTGTTTAGCTATATGTTACCTTGGAAGTGAAGTTCGGACGTATCGTGACGCGAAAGTGGAGTGGACGGAGACGTCCGAATCCGAGGCTGCATGGGAGAGCACCATCACGACTTTGAGAGAGAGAGAGATCCCACGAGATGACAACAAGAGAGAAAGTAAGGTCAAGAGAAGTGGTGATGGAGTTTGGATGAAGAAGGGAAACACCTTCTATATATGGCTCGTTTATATCGACAAAAAGGTAAAAAGGAATTACTTGAGCAATAGTATATTGTCAAATAAATGCTTTTGGAAATGTTCCATTTTTGTTTTCTTTTTAGAAAGTTAAATTTCTTGCCTATACTATGTACCCTTTTGTGAAGTTTGATTAGAATCAGAACGGTCCTGGCACGTTGAAACCACATAGGAAACACGAATTCGTATCCTTCCTTTTTTGTTGATCAACGATTTCTTTAAAAATATATTTGGAAATAACGGTAAATATGCAGTGCGTGCTAAATAAGTAAAAGATTAATGGAATTTTCAGGAAAATTGCATTTATTTTTAAAAATTAAATGCCTTCTCATAAATGGCAAAATTTCTATCAACGTCTATAGTTTGTTTAAATTAGCGGAATATCTTGTTTTTCTTTATATAATTAACCAAACATTTATGTTTATTGCATTGTTATAACCTAGACGAAGATGCGTTTGGACCAGGCTCCAAGCCTCCAACCACGTAAAAGGTGTGGTTTCTGTTTTCTATAGGTGGTAAAAGAAAAAATACAAAGCATGGTTAAATGAGATGATGTTCTGTGAGATTTTAATCCACCTGTTTTCACAGTTACAAACTATTTGGTTCTTTTTCTTTCAAATAATGTTTTGAGTGAGAGAAGACTATTAATTCTCCGATGATTCTCTAATGTATCATATTCATACGGTTTAACGTTTTTGGTTGGTTAAAGAATATTGTAATAAATTCTAAGGGAGGCCCCTATATAAACAATGCTATGTTGTCAGTTCGCATGTTTGTTTATGATATTGTTCCAAGTTTTTAATTAAGCTGTTATTGCTTAATTAGTTTCTATGTCCACAAAAATCATTTAAGTAGTTGTTACATGACATTTCATCAGTTAACAACGAAGCTTAACTCTTACGTTTGTATATGACATATCAACATCAAAATATCTTTTCTCGTACGTGAAAACTGCACCATCGGAAATGGATAGCTAAGCTTACCTGGAAGACGTGGTACTCGTTTTTTCCACTTTCATATGAATAAATTTAATTTAGTTTGTAATAATAATAATGATGATAATAAAAAAATACTGGACAAGGGTGTTCCATATGATTTTTTTGGTTCCGTACAGATTTGAGTTAATTCAAAAACCGGTTTATTTTCCGGTTTAGATTTCACAAATTTGAAAGAAAATAAATTAGAAATTTAAAAGTCTCAATCCATTTTGTACTGTAGTTCTATTTAAATTCAGATTCCATCATAAAAAAAAAGAAATTTTACGAGCTTTTTTGAAAATAGGGAAAAATACAACTACAATATGTAATTAGATGAGCTACATTGAACCGATTTGATTGGTTCAATCACTTAAACCGACCGGTTAAGTAAAAACCACACACCCAATGAGGTGTGGGGAGAGTTACTGTTTTTACAAAAGGCAAAGAGAAAACAACGGACGATTCTTCAATCGTTACCACTCCTTTCACTATAAATACCCCTCCCCTTTGATTCCACAACACTCCTTCAAATCTTCAATCTCCAACCTCTCTCTCTAGATCGGAATCTCGCCTCAGAAAATCAAACCATGGCCTCCGCCGCGATCGAGAAGCTCCCTCACCTCAAATCCGCCACCGATGGACTCAACGAGATGAGGTTTCACAACTCTCTCATTTCCCTTGGATCTTGTTATTAGACTCTCTAATCTGTTTTCACTCCTTTTGTTTCAGTGATAACGAGAGGAGCGGATTCATCAACCTCGTCTCTCGCTACCTTAGGTTCGTCCTTTCTGATTTGAATGATTTAAAACAGTTACTCTGAAACGAGTAATGTTTGTATAGTTTCTAATATCGGATTCTAAGGAACAGATCTAGAAACTTATTGAATGTTTTTTACATATGAGTTTCTAAATTCTATCACGTGTGTGGATTTTTGAAGCGGTGAGGCACAGCACATTGAGTGGAGCAAGATCCAGACTCCTACTGATGAGATTGTTGTTCCTTATGATAAAATGGATAACGTCTCTGAAGGTATTTCTCTCTTTTTGGAATGATACAACAAATCTGTATTGGAGTTTGTTTTCTTTATGATGCATATACGAATAAGTTTTTTTTTTTTTTTTTGTTATGATTTGCAACGTAATGAAGATGCTTCCGAGACTAAGTATCTGTTGGACAAGCTTGTTGTGTTAAAGCTTAATGGAGGTTTGGGAACGACTATGGGATGCACTGGTCCAAAGTAAGCTTCACTTGTCAGTTTTTTAGTTTGATTTTGGATTATCCTTGGCTTGAGTAGTGGATCTAGTTTGTTTGAGATAGTAAAGTTGATGATTGAAGATCTGTTTACTATGTATTCCTTGATCTATTGGATCTATTGCCATCGCTAGTGGACTTAAAAGTGTGAATATGTAGCTAGGAAACAATTCACTGTTAGATTTTGATAGTAGCAGGGATATATGGTAGTTGTCTCAACTTCAGGGGTAAACACGTTCATTGTAGCATATTTGCAGTCTATTTTTATAGCTTTTGGGTATTGTGTAATCCATCTTTAGTTTCATGGAAATCTTCCTGAGGTTACTGTGTTTAGTCCTTACCTGATGTGTTATGCGACATTTTCTTTCTTCGAGCAATAGGTTTCATTTTTTTTTCCTGTTTCTGTGCAGATCGGTTATCGAAGTTCGTGATGGATTGACTTTTCTTGACCTGATTGTTATCCAGATCGAGGTTTGTCATTTTTTCGTCCTTTTGTTTCTAATTTTAATGCCTTTGAGTAACCTCATTTATCGCTTTCCCACAGAATCTCAACAACAAGTATGGATGCAAGGTTCCTTTGGTTCTCATGAACTCATTCAATACACATGATGACACACAAAAGGTGCTTCTTTTACACCGAGGATCACTTCTCTTTGTTTATCTGATACTTGTAGGCTGACTTCTTTTGGTCTCTTTTCAGATTGTTGAGAAGTACACCAACTCAAATGTTGATATTCACACTTTTAATCAGGTACTTTATGTCAATGCCAAGAAACTAAAACTTCATTTACTTGAACGATCTAGGTCAACTGTGGAACTAACAATGTTGACTTTAATTGTGTAGAGCAAGTATCCTCGTGTTGTTGCTGATGAGTTTGTGCCGTGGCCTAGCAAAGGAAAGACTGACAAGGATGGCTGGTATGTTTTGTTTTGGTAGACTAGTAAACTTATACATTTGTTTTACTGCCTTTTGCATTTTGGTTTCTTCTTATCACGCAAAACTTACAAAAAGTTCTGGGGTCTAGTCTATAGTGGCATGCTTACAATCTTGATGAGACTCATTTGAGCTTGTCAATCAAATACGGCAACCCTGATGGAGTTTTTCCCTATATATTGCATATGCATCTGCATGTGAATATCCTTCTCTATTTCTGTCACCACTTATAAAAGGTGTTCTTGTGAAGGTATCCTCCCGGTCACGGTGATGTGTTCCCATCCCTCATGAACAGTGGCAAGCTTGATGCTTTCATATCACAGGTTATTTCTCTGATGTTGTATATTATTATTTGTCTCCTGAATTGATCCTTGATACGTTTGTGACTTTCAGCATTTGCCAATTTTAATTCCGCGTTTCTCACTATTCAGGGTAAGGAGTATGTGTTCGTTGCCAACTCGGACAACTTGGGCGCTGTCGTTGACTTAAGTAATTTCTTCTTCTTGGTTTCTTCCTATATTGATTTTGCTTAGTTGCAGTCTTGAAGATAACATTCAATCAGAGAGTAATTTTTTGCTGTCATTTACTCTGTGTTATTTCAGAAATCTTGAAGCACCTGATCCAAAACAAAAATGAGTATTGTATGGAGGTGACACCCAAAACCCTAGCTGATGTAAAAGGAGGAACTCTCATCTCCTACGAAGGAAAAGTACAGGTAGATGTCATTTCCTGTTTAGATGTAGCTATTTGGCTGCAAGATTATTGGAAATTTACTAATCAAACTTGGTGGTAGTACCTACTGAACATTGTCTGTGCATTCTGCAATATCTCTCCTTATTATTGCGCATGCCACCTTCAAATCATAGGTGTATCCAGGCTCATAGTTAAATAATATGTGGAGATATATGTCGTTGTCTTCTTTGCAACTCATGATTCTGACGCTTTTGATTATTCTTCTGTTACTGGAGAGTATAATAGTCCTACTGATCTCTAAATTTTATTTTTTTCCGATGTGTAACTCAGCTTCTGGAGATTGCTCAGGTACCTGATGAGCATGTAAGTCAACACCTCCTCTGTTTTCCTTCTAGTTTCTATTTATATTTCTCCATCTGTTTTGATGATATACATTTCCTTTTTGCGAGAGCTTCCTTGAGATTCTTGTAAGAATTAGACACTATAGCGTTCATTAGCTTCCTTTACTTGTTCCATTTTTCGCTCATAACATATAAAAAGTTGCTGCTGCTTTGAGCATGAAACGAAATTGCTTATCTCTGGTTATAACGGTGACTAAGAATCACATTACTCGTGTTTTTTGGTAGGTAAATGAATTCAAATCAATTGAGAAATTCAAGATTTTCAACACAAACAACCTGTAAGCAATCTATCTGGTCCCCAAAACCATGGAAGATAATAGTTCTATTTTTGGAGACTTAACTGTTTAGTTTTTTAACAGTTGGGTTAACTTGAAAGCCATCAAAAAGCTTGTGGAAGCTGATGCGCTTAAAATGGAGATCATCCCCAACCCGAAGGTACTAATTTTACAAAAATTAGGTGCTTCGCTGTTAGGCTATTGCAATTTTGCATGATTTGTCTTAATCTCTTCTCAGGAAGTCGATGGAGTCAAAGTTCTTCAACTCGAAACTGCAGCTGGTGCCGCCATAAGGGTATTCATTTTGTTCTAAATTTCAATAACGCAGTTTTTAGAGAAACACAACCGTAATCTTCTTCTAATGCTACCATAACAGTTTTTTGAAAATGCAATCGGTGTGAATGTACCTCGGTCAAGGTTCTTACCAGTAAAGGCAACTTCAGACTTGCTTCTTGTTCAAGTAAGCCAAACCATTACAAAGTTCCAAATATCACTTGAACAAGCAGTAGAGAGAGTTAATAATTCTTAAATCATCTTTTTCAGTCTGATCTGTACACTCTCGTGGATGGCTTTGTCACACGGAATAAAGCTAGAACAAACCCCACAAACCCAGCGATTGAATTGGGACCCGAGTTCAAAAAGGTAAAAGAACGCTCTTCCCCTATATATGCTCTCTGTACAGAGTATAACACTCTTATACAATGTAACTGACTTTGTATGGTTTGGTTAATAAAACAGGTGGCGAGCTTCCTTAGCCGGTTCAAGTCCATCCCGAGTATCGTTGAGCTGGATAGCCTTAAGGTCTCTGGTGATGTCTGGTTTGGCTCAGGCGTTGTTCTCAAGGGCAAAGTGTCAGTGAAGGCAAGCTCCGGGACAAAACTTGAAATCCCCGATAAAGCCGTGGTCGAGAATAAGGTAACGTTTATATTCCCTGGGAGGATACTGTAAGAATTATATCACAAGACTCAACTTGTGTGCTTGTTGTTCTTACAGGACATCAACGGCCCAGAGGATCTGTGAAGAAATTTAAAGAACCGTGATGCATCTTCTGTCTTCCTCTTGTTGTAATACATCCAAGGCACTTTTGATGAAACTTTTTTCAAGGTAAAAGATCACAAGAATAACACTACAAGTATGTTTTTCATTTTCTTTTTGTTGCTTTAATCCTCTCAAAGTACGTTTTCAAATTTACTGTTTACTTCCCTTCCCTATATGAGTTTTTTTATTATTATTGTTGGGATACTCTTCTAAGATTTTAGTGAAAACATCAATTAAAATCATCTCATTATTTTCTCGAGAACCACATGTGATAGCATTTTGTAATTCTTCAACTTCTCCACAATATTGCGCCAGTTGTAAGCAAATTGTTTCCTACTCTTACTTTGACCACTTTTACCAACTCGAATCCAAAGTGAAGGACAGGTAATCATAAAACACAAAGATAATACCACACATTATCTACACACCACACATCTTTCAGTCTCTTATCTTTGTTTAGAAACATTCACATTGATTGCAACAAAAAGTCAGAGGCCTTTATATGAAAAGAATATCTGGTTCTTCCTTTTTATCACGTTTGGCTAAAGCGGCAAGCAAAAAAAAAAGATGTTGGTGAAAATGAACATGAACCACATAACTTAAATGAATGATATCGCAAAAGATAAAATGTATGGTGGTGGAGAAAAGGAAAAATATAGCAAATTTGTAACGTGTCACTTAACACTATCCAGTAAGATAAATCAGTGCCTAACTTCTAATACCACCACCAAGCCTAACAAATCATCAGTGACTGCTAAGTCACAACTGGCTGCTGATTCTTTTATAAAATAGCAATAAATCGGTAATAAGAAGAAAAGAAAAAAAATGGCGAGTGACCTAGAACAGTTGGCTAAATGTAAGAATTAGTGACATGGACAAAAGTGAACTCCAATACTATATTTTAAACTAAAGTGTATGATTTACATACAATATCTTATTTGCTCTTATCCTTCTTTTTTTTCTCTTGCTCTTATCCTATATGCTGAACAATGACTTAAAAAAATATCTTGCAGATTTAAGAGATTGATTGCGACCTGGACAATGGATAAACATATTAATATGGAAAGAGCTGAAAATAATTGTAGATATGATGGCTACGTATAGTGTAATATATGATGGCTTTCGTAATGGAGCGACCTACACCATGTATTATTAAAGAAATGGAGATATTTAGCTAGTGGCTCAGATTTCTCCGTCCAGCAAAATCCTCATATTTCCAGATATTTTCCATTTATTCTTTCATACAAAAAAAATATTAGCGAGAAAGCACACGAGCGACGCGTGTCAAATGGATGGGGTATTTGAAGGACAGCCACAAGATTTCATCTGTTTCTCGAGCGTTTCCATAAAATATTGGGGAAAAAAGGCAACTTTTTTTTTTTGAAAAAGCGCACATAGAAGAAGCTGACGTGGAATCCTTTCCTTTTTATCTTGCTATTTTTCTCACCCCTTCCTCCCTCCTCCACAGACCCCAAAACATTTTTTCTTTGTTCTCTCTGCTTTCTTCATTTGCTCTTTCTTTCTTCCGGCGAAACAAGACCGTCTCAAAGCTTGTTCTGGTTTTTTTACTCAGGCGAACTATGAAGTTGCCTCCGTTGACTGAAAATGCTCAGGTGTGAACTCAAAATCTTGCTCTGTTTAATTTTCTTATTTTCTTCTTAGCTAATCAATCTATGAGCTTAGAGAAGAAAGACAAAAACCTAAGAGTTGAGTTTTTTTTTTACAACTTCAAGTTAAAGTCAAGCATGTTCATTCTTTTGTTTCCTTGGAGCTATACACTTCATAGTAAAAAAAAAAAATTCCTCAAAGTCTAGTCTGTGTGTAGATATACAAGCCAATTGTGTTTTGTGTTAATGTAATTAGAATCTCTGAATACACTTGAAACCGTTGGATTTTTGTAAATGATACAATACCACTTTTGGTAAATGAGCTAATTATAAATTAGGTTTTTGCTAATAGTTCCCTTGTCTTGGTGTTTGTTGGTTTCAGGGTGCCAAAGCTCTTAGCGTTGAAGAAACTGCAGATACACAGATACAATTTAATGACTATTCACCCAAGGTTTTGCTTCTTTTGACATTCTAATGGTGTCAGTATTGTTATGTAAAAGTGAAGATTTTGGCTCAGTTTAGTCTTTTTATTTTAGGTACGGAAACAATACATTATAACAAAAGAAAGAGAGAGATGGACAGATGAAGAACACTATAAGTTTGTTGAAGCCTTGAAATTACATGGACGAGCATGGAGACGGATACAAGGTAATAAAATTGAATGATGTAGCACTTTATACTTAGCTATGTATGGTCTTTACATACCTTAACAATCAAAATCATTAACAGAACATGTGGGCACAAAGACTGCTGTTCAGATTCGAAGCCATGCTCAGAAGTTCTTCTCTAAGGTCTATATCCTTGTTCATAGAAAGTACCAAAAACTGCTTAAACATATCATTGTTAATACATTCTTTGGAGACTTATGTGTGTTCTGACTTGGCTTATTCTGTTGTGTTTTTACACAGGTTGCTAGAGGAAGTAATGTGAGCTCGTTGGAGCCAATTGTGATACCACCTCCTCGTCCCAAGAGAAAACCAATGCATCCTTACCCGCGTAAGCTGATGAACGAGGTAGATCAAACAAATAGATCGGTTTCTCCTTCAGAGCGTGACAATGGATCACCAACCTCTGTGTTGTCCCCTGTTGGATCAGAAGCATTGAGTTACTCAGCTTCACATTCACCTAATCGAAGCTTGTCCCCTGTTTCCTCTGCATCACCTCCTGCTGCTTTTGCAACTAGTACAAATGCACCTGAAGAGCTTGAGACTCTGGTAGGTGACAGAAAAAGCATCTGCAAGTATATACACCTTTAGAGGCTTAGTTTCTAATGTTGTTTGTTTGATTCATTTGTACAGAAGCTGGAGTTGTTTCCTACAGAAAGCTCGGTCAAGGAGCCAACAAAGAAAAGCCTTAAACTCTTTGGTAAGATAGTTTTGGTATCTGAATCAGATATGTCCTCTTCTCTTACAACTTCAACAAGTAAGTCACCGATTCAGCCATTACCACGGAAACTCTCCATGATAATAAATCCACAAGAAGAACTCTTGAGCTGTTGGATACAAGTCCCTTGTAAGCATGAAGAAGTGGAAAACAGATGCTTGGATTCAGAAAAGTCCTTCCAAAATGAAGGATCATCGACTGGATCAAACACCGGTTCGGTTGATGATACAGGACACACGGACAAGAGCTCAGAACCTGAAACAATGATATTTAAACCTAGCGAGAGGTCTGCATTTTCCGAGCTCAGAAGAGGAAACTCTTCAAGAGGATTTGGTCCGTACAAGAAGAGAAAGATGGTTATAGAATCAGAACAAGATATTCGACTGTACTTATAACTAGGATATTTTCTCAGGTACCAAAGTCGTTAAATTCAGTAATCATTCAACTTATCTTAATGTTCATCAAGGTGTTTTTATTTGTTGTTTCATAGTTTTCTTGGAGCTGTTTGTTGTTTAGGCTAACTTTTTTGCATAATCTTGTATCTGTAAAAACACTTGTAATATTTTTTAATGATCTAATGAGTATGAAGAACTTCCTAATATATGGAATAAGAATCTAATGATATGATCTCACAATCGTCTTTGTCACAAACAATAAAAATTATAAATGTTACAAAAACTCAGGAACCAGGGACTAACCTATACATAGGTGGCAAGTCTTCTTCTTCTTTCATGTTTTTGTATTTGTAGTCTCTTCACTTTTCCGCATAACATCTCTTACCTCCTCAAGGCAGTTTTCAAGCTCGTCCAGTTCTTTACTATCTGAGAAGCTCACCGTGGCCTACACACACACAGAAAATAATTTTTGAAGCCAAACCAAGGTTAGATCAACATCAGCAGCAGCATCAACCTTACGTAAACACGAGTTCAAATGTAAGTGGTAACTCAAGTTTTGACGTTTGTTCGGATCTTGAAATTAGTTCAAGTACACATCAAGTTCTACCTTATAATAACGTTACCGAGACCCAACCAAGATTTGGAAACTCAAACGCAATCACTGATCATGAGGGCTGGTCACAATACTTGTCACAAGAGATGCCTACAGGCTTTTCAAATTACGGATCTCCATACCTTACTCATCCAAAGGTAACTTTGTGTGGTTAATACAATCCTAGAGTTTATTACACTGAATGATCAATTCCCCATCTAAATATGTTGTATGTATAGGTGAATACAGAAATTGAATGTGGGATGTTGCAGCATCATATGTCACTGCCACCATTGCAAGTCCGAAAACTCGCCGGTTCAAACCAGTGATTTTTCCACTGGAATGAATCAAAACAAATGCGGTTTCAACGACTTTACTTTCGTTGCAAGTAATTCCAACCAGCTCTATAACAACAATTTTGATGATCATTTAATACACACTGGAAGTCCCGATGAACAATTGCTCAATGCTGGAAACACAACTTGGATGAGAATGTCTAACGAGAATCTGAAACAGGTGATTAACAAGCAATAACATCATATCTCATTAATGTGAATTCGTCATATATATTTTCTGCTCTAAAGTCTAAACCCAAGCATATATCGTCTCTCTAACATAGGCATTGATCTAAATCAAAAGAGTTTGATAGAAGAGGAAGAGATTTTGCCAAGTATCGAGGATAGTGATCAAGATCTTGAATTTTTTGGTGGGTATGATATAAAAATCTCCAATCAGTACATAACAGTCTATATATATAAAGTGTTTAGTGAATCATATGGAGTGTTTGTTATATATTACAGGCAAATCTCAGACCAATACACTCATCAACATAGACATTGATGATTTATTCTCACTTGAAAACAAGTTGAAGACACATACAAGACATCAACCAAAGAAGACACAAGAGTAGAGCATAAAATGCTCATTTGTACACGTCAAACAACTGAAGTTTTATATTATCAAGTCGTACCATCACAGATTTTGAAAATTCAGATAAATCCGGTTCAAGGATTTGAAGAGAGAACAATGTTGATTGAGGATGAAGACAAATATTCTTGGTTCATGAAGGTTGAAAGTGTTGCCAAGATGAAATTCAAGCAAATTAGTTTGGTCGCAAAACGTTATTACAAAATTCTTACAATTATTTTATGATTTATACTCATACCTATTGTGGTATACCCTTTTTAAAAGAGGAAATAATATGCATTTATACTATTAACTAGAGGTGTGCATTTCAGTTTAATTCTGGATTCAGTTTGGTTTATTGAATTTAAGAAAATTGAAACCAAAATCAACCCAAATTAGTTTGGTCTGTATTCGGTTTGGTTCGGTTTTAGTGCGGTTTAGTTTGTGTTTGGTTTAGGTTTGATTTGTGTTTGTATTGGTCTAATTTGTTTTGTTTGTGTCTGTTCAGTTCAGTCGAGTTGATTTCTTTTAGGTTTGTTCTAGTTCGGTTACAAAATTTAATTTATAAAAACATAAATATATCATCCTTTGACACTAAATCATTATTTTCTTCGTAATTAAACGTTAAGTCAAACATCAAAGTGAAAAAGTAGATGATGTAATCCTATAATTTTCTATTATTATCTTCAAATCTAATATAAATATCATAGGTAATTTGTTCGATTTTGATGTTAATGAATGAGATTTATATTCTTTTATTTATTTTCGTTATGTTTCTTCTATTAATTAGAAGTAAAATGTATACAATTTTTTTAGTAGTCTAAGTTAAATAGTTAATTATCTTAAATTTTAATATAATTAGTATATTTAGTTAATCTAGTTTTTCAATTTTGCGTGAATCGGTTTAAAACCGAACAAAAACATATCATTTGGGTTGATAAAAACTTTTGTCCATATGATTTAAGCATATACTTTGGTTTGGATTGTTTTGGTTTGGTTCGTGTTTTCTTTTGCCAACACCTGCTATTGACCCATTGTATTCCATATGTAAATTGAGTTCATTCTATGAGATATTATTGGTGGAGACAAAACTTGGTTGGTATGCATAATTATATTGTTATCAAATTGTTGAAGACTGAACAGGCTCAAAATTTTTGAACATTATAATCTATTTAGTTGTTTGTGAGTTTTCTCATAGACTTTTTGATTACTAGAAATTTTATTTTCCAAGAAATATATAAAAAAAGAAACAAGTTTGATCAGAAATTTAAAAGTACTTGCCGCTTACTGAAGGCCCACAAAGTATGAGGCCCAATTAACAATTTACACAAAATAACAGAGTACGTGAAAAACACGCGGGCTGTTAGGGTTTTATGGTAACAGCCTCATCTGATTGGTACCTATAAAACCCTTTGTCTAAACCTCAATCTCAATAAACTCAGCCGTTGAGTTCTCTCTTACATCCTTTCTCTGTGCTTTTGAATTTTTACTTAAATTATATTTTTGGTCAATTTTGCTTGTTCGCGTCACTTTAACTGATTACCACCGTTCTTGTTCATGTTCGTTGTGTATGAGTTGACGCCATAGTAGTTCCCTATTTCTGCTATTCGTCTCGTCTTTATACGAAAAACCTTAGTGTTTTTCAATCATTACGAGTTTGCAGTTTGGGGGAAATCTTATATGATTATGTTTTCGTAGCTTAAGTTCCGGAATTGTATTGCCTGAATGTAGTTTTCCTACACTGTTTTTTTATTAGGTTTATAGAGAGAACAAAAAAGTGGAGAATTTGGAGGTGATGACAATTTCCCCAGATGATCGAATTTGATTATACTGAGCGAATAGAATTTTCTTTCATCAGAGAGGAAGTCAAGCCAATTTCTCTGATCCTTCTCCTTTTTATTTGTTTAATTCACATTAGACTTATGTAATCATTTTACTTAGAATGGAGTTTGAATCTTATGGAGATTTGGAATTGATGACAATTTCCCCAGATGATCGAATTTGATTATACCGAGCGATTTTATTTCCTCTCATCAGAGGAAATCAAGCCTATTTTCTGATCCTTTCTCATTTGAGTATTATTTTTTTCTAAAACTTTGATTTGTTTCTCGAGTTTTTATTGATAATTTGCCGTTAATTGGATTTATCTGTTATGTTTTTGTAATGGTGGTAATGGAGTTATGGAATTGATGACAATTTCCCCAAATGATCGAATCTGATTATACTGAGCGATTTTATGTTTCCTCTCATCAGAGGAAATCAAGCCTATGTTCTGATCCTTTCTCCTGCATTTTTATATTAAGCTACTGGTTTTGTATTCGTAAATAGTTTTTTGATGTTAATTGACATATTGTTTAGAGTTGATTACTAAGGTTTCTTGTTTTGTTTTAATAACAAAAGCTTATAAGTGTTCCATTAGCTTATAGGTATGAATCAAGATGGACCTCTTTCGAGAAAGAACATGACTGCAGGCTGTGTACTTTTCATATGTTTGAAGATGAACATGTGAGTCTCATGATGATAAAGAACATCACGCCTAAGAGTCAAAACGTTTTGCTTTTGATTGGTCCTCTGCTCTTTTTGGCTTCTCTTGTTTATTTGGTTGGAATGTTATGTTAATTAAACATATCATATTGGCCGTAGCTGCAAACTGAATCCGGTTTGTGTAAGTTGATGAGGAAGCATAAACTAGTTCGTTGGTTTAAATTCTTCTGAACCAGGTCTCATCGGGTAGACTTGTATCTTGTTCAATAAGATGTGTCACCATTGGTATTGCATGTACAACAAGGTCAACAAGAAAATTGTTTCTCTCAGCTCTCGCTTACTCTGGTCAGGAGACCTTGACAAGCCCAGTATTGCAAAAATCTCTTGGTCTCAGTTCTCTGCCTCCGTTCATTTGCCGCTTGTTCTCATGCAAAAGGTTTCTGAAACTAAGACCAACTGAAATTTGTGTAGAGATGTGCTTGGAAACGGCTGTAATATACGGTTCTGGTTTGACATTTGGACACCTTTTGGAAAACTAATTGGGATGAGCTTCTGTCCTGGTTGTGATCTTCTGTACCAGCAAGACAATTCTCCGTAAGATAACGACGCAAGCCAGTATTTCACATATGGAAGCAGAGAAATAACCTGGTGCACAACCAGACGTCCGTTTCTCCTATGATATTGCAGTTTAGCAACAAAAAAAAAAACAAGTTTAACATGAACGCGTTGCATGTCTACTAACTACCCTCTTTATTAAGCTGATATCGAAATAAAAATAATTACTATGCCTTGATTTTCAAAAAGACACTTCGTTCGGTTTGCCATCTGAACGTATATACTTCATGCCGTTTTAGACCTGTCGTTAGAATCAATATTTTCTGTCTTGCAAACTCATTTGTACGCATCACCTCTCCACCCATTACAAATTGTGTTTCTTCTCGATTTATTGAAAAGATTTTTGAAGACTGTTGTTGCAACCTTTGCGCTTGAGACTATGTCCACACGGATTCATAAATGTAGGCTCGATAGCTTTGATATGCTCATTAGGAGAAGTTGAGAAATGTTGCAAAGAATTTAGGAACTTAAAAGAAAATCAAAGCTTTTAATAAATAAATAGGAGAAAGGCACGAAACTGATTTTTACAAATTCTTTTGTT
This sequence comes from Eruca vesicaria subsp. sativa, assembly GCA_932364175.1. Classification (NCBI taxonomy): domain Eukaryota; kingdom Viridiplantae; phylum Streptophyta; class Magnoliopsida; order Brassicales; family Brassicaceae; genus Eruca; species Eruca vesicaria. The sequence continues at coordinate 426,880 of CAKOAT010508488.1, forward strand.
TTTATATTTTCACTAAATTGTTAAACATATGCCAAATATCAAATTTTGATTCGTTAAATGATGGGATTTAGAAAAAGAATTTAGGAATTGCAGATATCTAAAAGCAAGTAAAAATAAATTTATGGCGTTTTAGAAATATTATCAGTTGAAAAAATCGTGAGATGATGAATGTAGTGTGAGAAAAATTAAGAACTTTTTATTTATAATTTTTATTAAAATATATAGGAGAAGGGATGGAAATTATTTGTGAATTTAATTAAATTTATTTGTTTTTAAATTTTTCATTAAGACATATACCACATGTCAAAATTTGATTTGTTAAATGACTTGTTATTTAGTAAAAAAAAGAAGAGATTTTCTGAAAAAATACAAATGTGATTGTCAACCACTTCCTAATAGTAATTTTGTTTTTTATTTTTCTCTTTTCTATTTCAATTTTTGTAAATAGTAAGCTGTTTTAATTTGTATTTTGTAAGACTAAACCATCTCTACCATAATAATTTTTCTATCGAAGATTTATCAATGCAAATGACATGGGTTAAAACTAGTTAATGTTATTTTTTTTTGCTAAAAATGCCAATATCGTATTGTTCATGTTTTATAATGTGTGTTCTTACTCTACCTTGGCAAAACAAGATAAATAAACAAGATACAGCAAAGAGCTTTAAAACCCTCAAAAATTAGATAATTCAACTTGAAACGAGGGAAATAAATTACTCTAGAGCTGAGAAACTACTTTGTAACTTCTATACTAGATGAAATTCAAAGTCAATTCTAAAATTTTATGTTATTTTTTCAGCTGCACAATGAGTGCACACAGCTTATGAGAATCATATAACTACTACTCAGGAACCAACTGTCGTGACTCACTCATGATGTGGGACTTTCACGAGTACAAAGAACTTGAACCTTCTCATATGTTGTCTTGATAGGAAATACATTAATATTATCTTCTTCTTCATGTTTTTTTGATCTGTCACAGCTGACCCCAAAGTTTACGTGGACGAGGCTTGGAAACTTATAAAGCCAACTCTCACAAGCATGTTACATGAATTGAATCTAGACCGTTTTAGTTTCGCTGAGATTAACATTGTAATGAATCTTCTTGTTGTTTCCTTACTTTGATTATGATTAATTTCTTAACAATAGCTATTGTTGCACAGGTTGTTAGTAGGACATGGTGGTTTAAGGAGTCAGGAGAAGCTCTAACCAACCTGATCCTAGAGGAGTGTGGGGAATATATTTCCACAACCTTGCAGTCTTTGGCAGTGCATTGCAATGATGATGATCCATCTCTCCTCTTGCTTCTCTTGGAGAAATCTTGGCTGGAGTTTCCTAAGAAATTACAGTTTATCTGTGATATTGCTGGAGCTGGTACTGGAATAAAATTGTGGGATTTGGGTCTTCAGCTTTTCCCCCAAAAGCTCTTTTTGGCCTCTCAACTTCGTGACAAGGTTCATACCATCATTCTACTTCTCATTACAGATCAAAGGTAACTTCAATTCCCTATTGTCTAATTTCATGTGCTTTTTTTTAGTTGTTTGGATATACTAACTGACTTCATAACTTTTTTTTTCTTCCCTTCATATTAGGCAAGTCTATTGACATGAGTCAGCTAGAGAATCTTACTAATATGTTTAATGGGTCGATTTTCCGCCGATCGCGCTTCTTGGAGAAGCCTTTTCTTGACTCCACTGCTGAGTTTTACGCCGCAGAAGCAAAACAAGTACTGGAACAGTCTCCTGACCTTCCCCAGTGTTTGAAATATGTCCATGTAACCATTTCTTCTCTTTCTACATATGTATACGTTGTTGTGTGAATGTATTTTCCCCTGACCTTGTTTTCTATTTTTTTGCAGCAAAGAGTTGGCGAGGAGAAGAAAAAATGTAGAAGCCTCCCCCTTTTCTTTATATTCCAGGATGAGCTGCTTGAAGTTGTCTACAGGGAACTCTTGGGGGTTCATGCTCGTGCCATTCTTGAAAAGGTTCTTTTCTCTCTAATGTGGGTTTTGTTCTGTGAGCAAAAGTTGTCTAAGTACATGTGGTGGTTGCAGGGTTTCGAAAAGCTATTGGATGAGAGATTCCAGGAGGACCTTTCTAGGATGTATAAACTCTTCTCCGAGGCAGATTTAGTGGGTCATATCAACGATGAACTGAGCTCCTACATTTCTAAAACTGGAGAGAAGATTCTAAAGGAAGGCTCAACCCTGACTGAGTTCTAGGCTCACATTGATAAGATATGTTATAGTTACTTTCTCGAAGATCCTTTGTTGGAGAAGACTGTCCAAAAGTGTTTTGAAGGTCTTGGAATGTCTGTCCTTTCTCCTATTCTGGATGATGAGGAGACGTTAGAATTAGGAAGCTCAGGGCCTTTTCCGACAAGTCACCGGTGCTTTTAACAAGGGTGTTTATTATGTCTCTCACTCTTTATTAGTCGCATTAAGCTATGTCAGCTGCTACAAATGATTTAATTATGTTGCTTTTGCTTATATATTGTGGTTGCTACGATTGAATTTAGGCCATGTTGCTTTTGGATGTTTCTTTATTATTATTATTATGAATTGTTCTCCCCCTCTTAACTCTAATAAGATCACCTCTTGTATAACCCAACCAAGATTTGGAAACACAAGCGCAATTGGTGATCGCGATGACTGGTCATAAGACATGCCTAGGCTTTTCAAATTATTACGCATCTTCTTATGGACACAAATACCTCACTCAATCAAAGGTAACGTTCTTTATATCTATATAAGTGAATACAGAAATTGAGTGTGTGATGTTTCAACATCACATGCCATTGCCACCATTGCCAGTAAAAAACTCGCCGGTTTAAACCAGTGAAACTCCAATTGGATGAATCAAAACAGCAGTCAGTGTGGTTTCAACGAATTTACTCTACTTTCATTGCAACTCCAACCAGCTCAATAACAACAACGTTGATGATCATTTAATACACATTGGAAGTTTCCCATTGTAGACATTGGGTCATGTGGATCTTCAGATCGTGTAGACCAGTGGGTCGTGTTAACCTTCGAGTCATGTGAAACTTTGGGTCGTGTGAACTTTCGGATCGTACTGACCAGTGGGTCGCATGGACCTTGGAGTCCAAAATGTACAAGTGGCTAGATATCAAGAAAATGGTTGGGTGATAAAACATGGAATGCTAAGTTGATAGTATGGAATGGTTGTTTGTTGTAGTGCTGTCGGACTGATATTGTTATCTTCATTGAGTTAGTTCATACTCGCACCTCTTTTATAATGCATATGAAAACTAGTTTCTGGATCACGAGACTACAATGTTGAGGTACTTTTTGTAGAAGATTTAATTAAAAATAAAATTAATGATCCTACCTTTCAGATTTTCTGGTATTTGGTCTTGAATTGTTGTAAATAAGATTTCTAACATTTCTTCTAGATTCCTTTATGTTTCTACTTGATGGAAATGTTTATTCGATCTTTTAATTAAAATTTCACCGCTTTTAAGATTTTCGGATTAAAATGTTTTGAATAGAAAATAGAAGTTTTTAGAGACTGCGAGATGTAAAACAAATGCTTCTTTAGCTTTGATAACATTTTGGCTTCTACAGTATGCAATCAGCACTAACTCGTGTAAAACGTTCAAAAGAGACCATTAGACCTGAAGAAAATGACATATTTCAAAAGCAAACCACTGGTATAAACGGGCACTAAGAAATTGTTATGTAAATTCATTCATGATAATGATGAACTAAAGCGACACTCCAGAGCATCAACTAAGCTTAAAAGCAACAAAGAGAGTTCCATGACCTGAAAACTGAGGCATGTGACCTAGTTCAGTAATCAGACCATATACAACTACTATGTATGAGAAATATTTTGAGAAGATGCAAACCTCAACGATCTGGGCACCATTTTCATATTGTCCTTTTCCGCATAAACTTCTAAATCTTATCCAACAATTGTTAGACTTTCAGTGGAAGTGAAACTATTACTCCAATTAGGCCACTCACGGTTGAAAAAACAACAGATGGTGCTTGTGCATAATCTTCATCTGACACTCTTGCTAGAATACTCACTTTCGTTAGCATAATAAACTCTCCATAGTGCCATTGATCTGCCTTGTTTGGGATGTCACTGATCTCGTCAAATTGAGCATTTAAATACATGTTATACAACTCATCAGAATAGAGAGTAGAGTCATTTTGATAGAATTATATAATCATTAAAATTTAAACTTTTTGAATAATAACGGATTGCATGTGTTATTAAAAAATCATCAAACTAAAAACATTTAATTTTTATAAGAATGTTAGAATTCATTAACCATTAATTTTTTTTAATGCTAACAATCATTATAAATGTAGCTCCAGCTTATGGAAGTTTTTCAGTTGTGCACTACGAGTGTACACAGCTTATGAGAATTATATAACTAATATTTAGGAACCAACCGCTGTGACTCACTTATGTTGTGGCACTTTCACGAGTATAAAGAACTTGAATCTTCTCTTCTGGTATTTTGATAAAATAGGAAAGACAATATTATATATCATACTAATTCATTTAGTTACGTAGCTGTTTTTGTCATTCACTTTTCAACAAAGACTATAGTATCTATATATCTCGTGACCAACAATGGATCGTAAGAGGTATTATTTGTATATTTTTTCTTTTCTTTGCGTTCTCATATATCTTACTCAAAATACGTTGTAGTATTTGTTATTTTTGAAATACTTTTTTCATTTTATTCAATATTTTAATCAAACACATCATCTACTAGTTTTTCCATGTTTGCAAGAATCATTTTAATTGAGATGTCACATGTGTGTGTGTGATAATTTCTATGTTAATCTATTATTCTTGTTTTCTATTGACAACTATAATTGATTATTTATAATCTAAATGCAGAGTTCAGCTGAAACATCTTTTCGTTACCACTGAAATAGGCGTGCTTTGTATGTCTGACTCACCATATTGATGTGTCAAATGTCATTTTGCGGTATGTTACCTAAAGTCAAGTAAAATAGAAGTGCTTTGTATATTGAAATTGACTCACCATAAACTCTCTAATGTTCTTTTCCATTAAACATAGTCCGAAAATGTGTTTTCTCATTTCTCTGAGATATTTAGATACATCTAGTTCCTTAACCGTTTTAACTAATAATGTTCATTGGTTTATCTTCATTTTATATGAGCAAAGTTGTGTAAGTACATGTGGTTGCGGGGTTTTGAGAAGATAATGAACGAGAAACCCCAGGAGGACCTTTGTAGGATGTATGATCTGTTCTCCCAAGCAGATTTTGTGGGTCATATCAACGATGCACTGAGCTCCTACATTTGTAAACTGGAGCTTGACTCATGTTATGAAAACATACAACAAAAATATGAAGTTTATTTGGTTCTGATCAGCATATATTTACACATCTGATCAGGGGGTCTTTTGGTAGAACCAGCTGATTGAAGTTTAACGTATGCATGAATCAAAAATGTGCTACCAGTATAGTTAACAAAATTCGATGTCGTCCAGCGGTTAGGATATCTGGCTTTCACCCAGGAGACCCGGGTTCGATTCCCGGCATCGGAGCTTTTTTTGGCAAATCTTATAAAATATGATTTGAAAAACAAAAATTCTCTTTACCAAATGTATATTTCTTGCTTATACCATATCCATTTTCGGAAAATCTCTTGCTATTTCTGGCTGATACAGTACATGTGACCAAGGTGGAGAAAGGACAAAAGTTTATGGGCGTTAGAGGAATCAAACACTGACTCTTCGGCTTGGAAAAACTTCTGAAACTTGGTCCACTGCCTGAAAATTTGCGTAGAGCTGTGCTCGTAAACGGCTGTACTTCTATACGGTACTGGTTTGACTTTTGGACACCTTTTGGATAACAACGCAAGTCATAGTCTTTTCACATATGGAAGCAGAGAAATCTCTCCTTTTTATTGCCCGTGTCACCTTAAAAAATCATAGGTAGGTGCATCCAGGCTCATAATTAAATAATATATGTCGTTGTCTTCTTTGCAAAAACATTAAACATCTTCTGAAGAACAATAAGAGGATGTTATGAAGTATCTATACCTTCAAGAAGCGGTGTTTTGCAAGCCTCTGGACTCTTTGACTAATAGATCCTTCTTCTGGTTTCTGAACATAAAAGTAAAGACACAAAATATTATGGTATATATGTTTATGGAAAAGCGTTTCATTCAGACCCAATTTACGGATTAGACTAAAGCGTAACCCTCACTAACTGACTGATTTTTAGAACACTACAACGTATACTAAAGGAAAGCCAACTTTCAACAAGTGTGTACCGATGCAAGATCAATAGGGTATTCAGTATTGCCAAAGACTAATCATCTTATAGAGTAAAAATAACCATGTAAACCGACATGCCTTCTTGTGGAAGCTTTGGTATCGAAGCTTGTCCCCTGTTTCCTCTGCATCACCTCAGGCTCCTCTTGCAACTACTCCAAATGCACCTGAAGAGCTTGATACTCTGGTAAGTGACAAAAAAAAAACACCTGCAAGTATCCACTTTTAGAGGCTTAGTTTCTAATGTTTTGTTTGATCAATATGTACAGAAGCTGGAGTTATTTCCGAGAGAGAGAACTTAATCAAGGAACCAACAAAGCAAAGCATTAAACTGTTTAGGAAGACAGTTTTGGTATCTGAATCAAACATGTCCTCTTCTCTAACAACTTACTGTAAGTCACCGATTCAGCCATTACCACGGAAACTCTCCATGATAATAAACCCACAAGAAGAAACTCTTGAGCTGTTGGATGCAAATCCCTCCTAAGCAAGAAGAAGTGGAAAACAGATGCTTAGATTCAGAAAATGCCGTCCAAAATGAAGGATCATCGTCTGGATCAAACACAGGTTCGGTGGATGATACAGGACACACGGACAAGAGCTCAGAACCTGAGACGATGGTATGTCAATGGGAGTTTAAACCTAGCGAGAGGTCTGCATTTTCTTAGCTAAGAAGAGCAACCTCTGAGTCAAATTCAAGAAGAGAAAGATGGTTATAGAAGCAGAACAAGAACAACAAGAGATACGCATATACTTATAACCAGGATGTTTTTTCAGCGATCCAAGTCCTTAAATTAAATATTCATTCAACTTCTTTATGTTCATCAAAGTGTTCTTGTTTGTTGTTTCATTGTTTTCTTCGAGCTGTTTGTTGTTAATTCTGTAACTGTAAAACACTTGTAATATTTTTCTATTAATCTATAGATCGTCCCATGTATCTTTATGCAATAAGAACCATTATGTTATGCCCTCAAAATCGTCTTTGACACATACAAGAAAAATGATAAATGTTACTAACACTTAGGGACTAACCTATATATAGGTGACAAGTCTTTTCTTCTTTCATGTTTTTTGTATTTGTAGTCTCTTCACTCTTCTGCATAACATCTCTCACCTCCTCAAGGCAACTTTCAAGCTCCTTCAATTCCACACTCTCCGAGAAGCTCACTGTGGCCTACACACACGTCACCTTTATTCAGTCTGATAATAAAAGCTTATTAAGTATTGTGGGTATTAATTAATGATCATTTTGGTTAGTACTTGTTTGATTGTGTTCTTCAAATGCATCTCAGCACTAAAGATTTCTCTTCTGCTTCCAGAGGACACTGAGATCTCCATGTAGACTCTGCAAAGTTCCAATGATGCTTTTGCAAACAACTTGAAACGCTCTTTGTCTTTCCACACTTCTGATCCCTGAGAGAGATATCATCAGATGGAACTGAGAATGCTGCTCACAGATCAAAGAGGGGTTCTATTTATAAATGACTCATTAATACCTGATATGATCGCACTTGTTTCAACAGTGCCTCACTGCATACCATAAGATCTCCTTTGATTCTACTCCATCTTGCATATAATCCCCAGATTTCAGATGTACTTTCGGTTCGGACAATCTATAAGAAACATTATTACAAGCAAAAATAACGTAAAGAAAATCTTCAGACAATGAGAAGATATACAAAGATACATACTAGTTATTCAAATATTTTGCTAACCTGTTGAATAATTTTCCCAAGCAACTCTAAGTGACGTTGAGTTTCAGCTGGTGTTGCAGCACACGGTTCTGTTTCTACTGATTCAACCAATGAAGATGAAGACTTACATGCTGAATTTCTATTTTCTAACTCTGTCATTATACGGTCCAATAACACAGCATCAATCCTCTTGTTTTTGCTCATTCTCAGTATCTGTTGTATAGCTTCAAGGGTCTGAAAAAAACACACAGATGAAACCAACTCATATAAATCCATCAAACAGATATAGGGAAAACTACTAGCTAAGTCATGTATACAAAGTGACGAATTTAAAATCTTGAGTGACTTAGCTGCATCTACCTGATCAATATTTCCCACATCCATAGCAACATGGCTGAAGTTCTCCCACATCTGCCAGCTGTCTCGCCTGTTGATACACGGTGTTTTGAAATTGCTGACACCATCAATTTCTTAACTCGAGTTATAAATGGTAAGGGAAAGAGAGATACTTGAACTTAAGCGCTTCTTTGAAAGCAACGAATGATTCTTTGCTCTTCTTTTTAATCATATGCCTGCACCAATAAATTATATTCAGCATCACTCATAGTAGATGTGATAGCCAGTGCAGTAACATGACAATAGGTAGAAATGCATGCGTGAAACTGAAGTGCTTACAAACAAGCAATGTTGTTCCAAGCCTCTCCATTGTCAGGATCAAGTTGAACAGCAAAAGTGAATGCATCGAGTGCTTTCTGAACATCCCTTGCCTATGGAGTAATGTAGGAGATGCTAAAATTAGTATCCCTCGCAACGATTATGACAAGAATTTCAATCTTGTTTAATGACATCTGGAGTGGAAAAATATTTGCTACTCAACTATTGGAGAAGATGGAGTATGATAATACCTTCAATGCAGCAGCACCAAGAGCAAACCAACCATCCGGGTACAGAGAATTCAAGGCCATTGCAGACTCCCTAAAGGCAGGGTAAAAGATGAGACATCGCAACAGTACATCAGCCCTAACGGGAAAGTTTATATAGAAAATGAAAACGGAACCATATTGTTCAAACATACCACAGCATCTGCGACTTCTCAAAATCACCACAATTGTATGCGCTGCGAGCAAGAGCACGCTACAAGATAAGAGAGATAATTAGAGCGTGGACTGAGAGAGGAGATATAAGATTATTTGATTATGTGTCTCAAAGTACCTTAGCACGAACTGACTTATCATTTGAAACCTCCAGGGCTTTTTCATAACAGGAGTCGTTAATCGTAACATCACCAAGTGAACACCTGAGATCAATAATTAACAACTTTGTAATATAAACAAAGGTTATACACTAGTGGTACCAATAACCGTACTATCAGAGATTTATATATACCATAATCTTGGATCATTTGGCCTTTCCAAAAGCTGCGCATTGATGAGATCCACTGCTGCTAATTTCTTACCTAGAAAGCTGAAGTTTCACATCGCATTATAAGCTTAGCGACATAACATAAAATCCATATTGGAAAGGGAAAAAAACAATTGAAGCTTAGTTTACCAGTAGCAGTGAATTAGATTATCCCACAACTCCAAGCTCTCAAATATAGTGATTGCTTCCCCAACCAAACCACAACTCACCAGAAGCTCACCGTATTCCCTGTTGTTAAAATCAAATCGGTACAGAGCATAAGACAGAAGGAATATAAAGGATTCCTATACATGAACATAAGCAAAAAAAAATAACTTACTTTCTCAAAGCAGGAATGGTAGGAAGATGGACTGCAAAGCATAAAGGGATCCTTTCTGATACTCCAGGCTCGCTCTTGTTGATAGATTCAACCTAATAAAGACCATTATCACAGATAAGCTAATGGACGGAATGAAATAATGCTACAACAAGTGAGAAATACAATGCAAAAAGAAGAACAAACTAATTTGATATTGCCAATGCTCTGCATAGTGCACACATACCAATTTATCCATCATCTCCAGGGCGCGTCCCTTTGTGCGACTCCGAGTAGATTCCCATCGAACACGTAGTAAGTCACACAAACACCGCAGCTAATAGCATGTCCAAAGAACAAATGTCAGTCAGTTTGTTTCACTTGCATTGGCTATGAAGAAATGAACATCAACATATTCAACTGAAATAGGTGAATAAATGAAAGAGTGTAGCTTACAATAAAATACGTTGACTTTTGAGAATCAATTGCCTCAACATAGGGAGCCATATCCCATCCTGCAGGAACAAAAGTATTAGAATATATGTAAATAAAACTAAAGGACATAGTTATTAATACAGACACAAAAGCACGAGCAGACATCTTCTTTAGGCATTTTTGATTGCAGTCACAACTAATGTCTGGTAACGTAATTCACTACACAAAATTGTTACTATCATTCTCTCCATGTCTACATCAAAATACACTTGAAATACACTTGAAATTTGGGTTTACTTACTTTGCATCTCATCATTGCGACTACTCTTCTCAATTAAAAGGCACTGAGCCAAAATCATTGCCTGTTCGACAGGTTTTAAGGTCACAGAATCTTTGCCAGCTTCACTCTCATCGTTCACTAGTTTAGGAGTCATGAATACTTCAGGAGCTTCACCTCCCCAAGCTTCATAATAAGATCCAACATCAGCTTTTTCAGACGCCAGCCTCACGTCCCCATTGGATGAGCTAGTATTCGCTATCAATACCATTTGTGCCTTTGGCTCTACCTACATCAAAGATCAGAGGTACTTAGAATAACAAAGTCAAATACATATTAGCAAAAATAAATAAATCACATAGCTTACTTGATGAATAGTACGGAATCCAAAAGCACCACTAACTGATAGCTCCAGCTTTGATGCTGCTTTAGCAGATTCAAGCTGCAACCTGACAATTTCACTCCAAATCAGTACCAGTAGATAAAGATATCATAAAATGTTGTGATAGCTATCAGATATTAGACCAGTAACAACTATAACACATGTCACAAACCTCTCATATAAAAGTATTTTTGTTAATATCATCCCACAAGAAGCTATAAACATGTAAAAATTAGGTAAGGAGGATGCCTGTCTCAATGATAACTTACCGACAGGGATCAATCGCTCCATATATGTATTGCAACACACATGCTTCAAGATGGATGGTTGATGTTATGGATGAAACTTCTCCTTCCAGCAACTTGTCATCCCAATAGCTTTCAACTTTTTCCAAATCTCCAAAATGGTCTAAAGCTTTTGTCATATAGACTTGCAGCATATCAAACAAAGATGAAGATCGCTCTTGTAGAACTCTTTGATGAACAAGTAAAACTCTCACAATCCACCATGAAACACTCCTTAGTTCAAATGTTGTCTCAAACAACAAATCTTTTAATTTTAACAGCAGCATTCTAGCAAACACCAAGTGCTGCAGGAACAAAAAGAAAGTAGGATGGGTTTAAGTAGAGTCAAAGATCCGAAAGTACTTAAAAAAGGGCGGGCTCATAATATAAAGTAACCTGGAGATTAGAAAACTTGCCGAGCAAGTCAGAGCCTGCAGACAT
>CAKOAT010508488.1:438500-479921 GCA_932364175.1 Eruca vesicaria subsp. sativa
ACACAAAAAAAAAAAACTGATAAGAGTTTTTTTTTTTTTTTTTTTTTGATCAAACTGATAAAAGAGTTTTGTAATAACCGACAAGTCATTAGTAAAGTTGGAGTTTTGCAATAACTCTGCAACTCACCCGGTTAAATTACAACGAGTGAACCAAAAAGCAGCCGAGACCGCTAAGCACATCACCATAACAGCACGGTGAGCCTTGTCGGTTTCATCCGACGAGTCCCTCACCACGAAAGTTTCGACCTTCGCGAGAAGCTCGGAGTAAACTCGTTCGGCTGAATCAACCAGGTCCAACTCGGAATCTCCTAGTATTAGCTTAGCGGCGTCTGATTCTAGAGCTCTGAGGTAGTCTCCAGCTTCGATTGAGGATAAAAGGGAGTTTATGAGAGAGTCGTGTGGATGTGTTTCGGATTGGGAGACAGGAGGAGACTCTGACGGTGGTGAAGAGATGGTGCAACGTAGGAGACGGAGCTCGTAACCGCGAAGCTTTTGAATTTCGCCGTAGATCATGGTTGGAGGAGACAGCTAGGGATGATGAAGAAGAATTGAGGAGAGGTTTTTGTGGTCACATGGTGCATTTGGTTATATATAGTGTGTGACACGAATGTATTTCCGGTTTGGTTTGCAGTCTAAACGTGGAAAGTCTTTAACCAATAAAAACAAGTAACCGCGAACCGGCTAAGTCAAGTTTTGACATCCCATCTCATTATGCTAAACGACATATGTAAAATAGTAATAAGCATAATTCTTCAAACCGCTGACATGTGGTAATAAAAATCGTGAAATTGTGACATGTGTCAAAAAATTTATAATAAATATAAAATTAATCAATAAAAAGATATTTGAAAGTATTTGTTCTTGTTTTTTAAAATCCTAAATAAAAAATAATTGTAAATAGTTATTTTCAAGTAATTTTCATTTCTTTTAAATCTCTAATTCTATATTTTAAATCCTACCCAAAGAGAATTATAAAATAAAATAGTAGTTTGGAAAATATATATAAAGCGAAAATGAATTATAAATTTTAAAAATACGTATAAATATTTAATATAACTTTTTTTTTAAATCCTAAACAAAAGAGGTATAAAAGCAAAATTTCAACTATTTTGTGTAAATAACCAACTTTCCTGTTTAATAGAAAATTTCATGTTTTAAAAATCATAAAACAAAATTATTTTTTACTTTTTCTAAAATTCTAAATAAAAGATAATTGTAAATAATTATTTGCAAGTAATTTTTCTTTTTTAAAAAACCTAAATTCCTACACAAAGAGAATTATAAAATAAAATAGTATTTCTCAAAAAAAATTAAAGCAAAAATGAATTATAAATTTTACAAATAATTATAAAAAATATTTCATATAATTTTCCTTTTCTAGAAAATCCTAAACAAAAGAGATGTAAAAGTAAATTTCAGCTATTTGTTTGTAAATAATTAGCTTTCTGTTTAATAAAAAACTAGGTGTTTTGCCCGCACTTGTGGGCTTAATAATTTCTTAATATCTATAAACAAATATAATCAATTTAAGTAAATTATAATAAATTATTGTTCATACCCTCAAAATATTTAATAATAATCTAAATAAATTCTTTCTATATATAAAATTTTTCATCATCATATAAATAATTGTCATACACAAACTAAATGTGAAAATACTCATAAATTTAAAATATTTAGTAATAAATTAATATCATTTTTAGACATAACAAAAAAGTATAATAAAATTATCTTTAGTAATGTAAACTATCTATACATAAATTCTTTGCGAATTATTATTTTCATAATTAAATATATATTAACAAGTATAATTATTTTTCAAGGTTAATAAAGACTTATAACACAATTATAAAAAATTAGATAATGATAATTATCAAATTCATGAAATTCGTTTTTAATTTAGAATTAATTATATATTAACAAATATAATTATTTTAAATATAATTATTTTTCAATGTATATAAATACATAATATAAAAAATTAAATAAGGATGATTATCAAATAAATGAAATTCGTTTTTAATTTATAATTAATGATGTATTACTAAAAATATAATTATATTTCAAGGTTAATAAAGATTTTATAACCCAATATAAAATAGTTTTAGATAAAGATAAATTTAAAATCATTGAAATTCATTTTTTACTTATGTTTAATTATATATTGAATTTTTTAATTATTATATAGTAATAAATCTTTTTTGGTCAAATAGTAATAACTATTAGTCATTATATAGTAATAAATCTAGTTAGTCATTAAGTTTATGTTTGCTTTGTCATTAAGGGTAGTAAAAATCATAAGAACATGACAATTAGATTTACTATTCTTAATGGCGAAACAAACATAAACTTAATGACTAATTAGATTTATCACTATATAATGAAAAATTAGATTTATTATAATCATTAGTCTAGATAATGATAATCATCAAATCATAAGAAACATGACAAATAAGATTTGTTTCTAATTATTATATAGTAATAGATCTAATTAGTCATTATATATTAATAAATCTAATTAGTCATTAAGTTTATGTTTGCTTTGTCATTAAGGGTAATAAATATAATTAATATACGGTTCATAATTATATAATAATAATTTTAAGTAGTCATTAATTAAGGATAATAATTAATCATTAGTCAAAATCATAAAACATGATAAATAAGTATAATTTAAAATTTCAGTTTTATAAATAAAAATATACTTCAAGATAATAACATAATTCAATAACAACATAATTCACAAGAATTATCGTATTTTCTAAAACTATGATATATTCATATAATTCATTTTATTTATAAATAAAATATATAGAAATATGATAAAATTACCTAAACTTATAGAGAACATGACAACTAAGCAAATTTATAGAAAATAAGATAATTCATATAAATTCGTTTTATTTATAAATAATATATATATATATATATATATATATTAAAAATATGATAAGTAAATAAAATTACCTAAACTTATGAAGAACATAACAACTAAGCAAATTTGCTTCTTAAATAATAGTATAGAAGATTCGTTTTATTTATTAAATAAAATATATATATAACTATTAAAAATATGATAAATAAATAAAATTACCTAAACTTATGGAAAACATGACAACTAAGCAAATTTACTTCTCAAATAATAGTATAGATTTCCTATTTTAAAAAACATAAACAAAAAAAACTACAAATATTCCATATATATAGGTCTAACTGTTTAAGCTTTCTCATATTTTTCACATAACACAATAATATTTACAACAAAAATATTATGTGAGTATCTTTTTTATTTTCATGATACATAGTCTAATTTTATTATTATGATACTTTCTACATCTTATGATGATGTAGTAACTTGACCTAGCCGGTTCGATGTAAAGCTTATATGTTTTGCAGCCATTTAGAGACATGATAGAAGGAAGGAGAATGGATTTGAGGAAGTCTAGATACAAGAATTTTGATGATCTCTACCTTGATACTATGTCGAGGGAACCGTCAATTTGATGAGCGTTCCAGTTATGGGAATTGATTCTAAGTCCAAAGCAACGACGGAGAGTGTTTACAACACTGCCTTGGCCCTCGGTATAGCCAATCAGTTACCAACACACTCAGAGACATTGGTGAAGCGTGAGTCTCAAGATTTGGTTTATTGATTTTTACATATCGGTTTCTTATTTCAAATTAGACCGGTTTCTTAATTTCACACATCATTCTTAAACTGGTTCTGTCCTCTCTCTCAGTGCAAGAAGAGGAAGAGTTTATCTTCCCCAAAAGATACCAAGCTTGATGCTGCTAGCAGATGGCCAGTAAGTATCTCTACCGTTTACATTTTTTGGTTTGACTTTTTCGTTTTTTACCCCTGAACTTTGTTTTTGATCGATTTAACCCTTAAGATTTGGTTGTTTGACTTTTTCTGGTATAATGGACAAGATTGAAGCGAATGATTATAACAACTTTACGAAGAGAGCTTATGTCGGTAAAGTTAAGAAAATTGCAGCTCTGCCATTAGCTTATGCTAAATCACTACTGAAAACTTCAAGTTGAAGAGGAACAACTTAAGAGGGCCTTTGTGATTAAAGGAAAAGCTTAGGGTCAATTTTATGATGTTATAACTATATACATATCAATGGGCAAAAGAAATCCTTTTGATTTTCATTTACTTATCTCTGTGTAAAAAGTGAAAAGGAAAATTATGTTTCATCTCTTGGCTACTGAAGAGATAGGAATATGTTGGTTGGTGAGCCAGTTTTGATCATGTTATGAAAAAAGATACTAACATATAAAACGATATTTATTCAGGTTTACGAAAAAGTAGAAATATGAAATTTATTTAGTTCGGAACATCATAAAATCGAGCTAATTTCATAAACTAGCCATCTTCATAAGCTTCTTCCAGTCTGGCCGGCAGCCAGGAGAACTCAGTAGCTTGAGGAGAAAGCTTGGTAACAATGTGTTATGTTGCAATAAGCCAATAAACAACAATAAATCTTTCCATTCTGTAATTGTAACGCTTGTTTTACATGTATCAATTTCCAAAAAAAATTACTTACATTTGATCAAGGGGGGCCCTTGGAGACTAGAGAATGATTCAAATCAGCAATTCCATTAAGGTGTTATATATAGAGTCAAAACGTATGCAACAATGAAACAAACAAAATCCGATGTCGTCCAGCGGTTAGGATATCTGGCTTTCACCCAGGAGACCCGGGTTCGATTCCCGGCATCGGAGCTTTTTTAGATAAAAACTTTTATGAAACCTATGCAATTTGCGCTTTTATATGGGCTAATAAAGTTTATCGCCCAAAACTACACTTTGTAAACAAATACGACCCAAATCTTGTAATAAGATATTTTCTAATTTGTTGAACAAAAAATAATATTTTTTTTAAAACTTTTAAAATTGGTTTGAATATTTTTTTTTTTTGATCAACAATTTTTGTTTATAACTAAAATTCTCCTTAAGACGTCAACATAAAAAAAAAAACTAAAATGCTCTTTAACAAATGTATATTTCGTGTTAAGGTTTCCATTATTGGAATATTTGGTGCTATTTCTGGCCGACACATGAATACAAGTGACAAGGCAGAGAAATGAGAATGTAAAAGGAAAAACAAAGGTTGACTAAATAAAAAAATATTAGTATTAAGAAAATTCAAAATTCAAAACCTCCGCTCCAACGGTCACTAGTTTACTACATTGGCGCCTCTTGGGAAAAGAGCAAAGAGATATAAATACCCCAACACACACACACACCTTCCGATTCCATAGTCAAATCAAAACAACTTGTTTTCTAAGTCACTATCTCTCTCTCTCTCAAGTCTCAACACCAACACTCAAGCGAAAGATGGATTTCCACAGCCTTCTCAGAAGAGATCTTCAATTCCTCTGCAAGATCAACAAAATCCCAGCTAACATGACCAACCTCGCCATGGCCGATGCTCTCAAATCTCTTGAGACTGTAAGCTTTCCTTCCTCCTCCTCCTCACACTTTGCATCGCTTCGATTTCGTCAATTACTGTAGCTGAATCCGTCTTATTTGAACCGTAGAATACTAGAATCACATCTGAGCTGGTTGTGATCATGCTTTGCTGATTTAGTCTCTTGAAATTCTAATGCAATGGTGAATCTGAGTGACCTTAATAATTTTTTGTTAATCGCATTTTAATGTACATCTGTTTATGTCAAGTTGTTCGTATGTGTTTGATCTTATGATTCTGTGATTTTGAATTTTATTTGTGCTCAACTGCTCATTATGTAATTTAACATTTTACCATAAAAAAAATGCTCATTTGATTTATTGCACCACTAATGTTTTGTTTATGTGATTTTTATTTTTTCTTTGGATTTTATAGGTTGAAGGTCTTGATGAATACATGAACCAGTGCAACTCCAACGTTCTTCAGTCTCCAACCAGTGTAGCTAAGCTTCCGCCAAGTACTGCAACTCGAACAACCCGAAGGAAGACCGCTGTAAAGTCTCTTGATGGAGGATTGGACCAAGAGAACATGAACAAGAATGTCAAGTTTGAGGTGGCTAAAACTCCTGCAGCACGAAGCACAAGGAAGAAGGCTTCAGCAGTAGATTCTTGTGGGAGCAAAGTTCAGGAGAGTAAGAAGGGGGATTTGGTTCAGTCAGGGTACAGTACAAGGAGATCAACAAGGTTGTTGGAGAAATGTATGGCTGATTTGAGTTTGAAGAGTAAAGAAACATTGGATAAACCTGAGGAGATTGAAGAAACAGAACAAGAAGTGTCTGCACAGGAGAAGAATCCAGCTGGTTAGTTAGATACAATGTCTTGTTTTCTCTCTTGCAATGCTTCTGATATATAATGTAACGTTTTGTGGTAAATATCAGGTTCAGAGGAGAGAACTGAGGATGCTGAAGTTATATTAAGTAGAGATTTAAGTGCTTCCATGGAGAAAGAATGGGAGGTGTTGAAGAATGACGATGATACTCCTGTCTTGGAACATGCCAACAACACTGAGACAGCTAATAAAGGTATGCTTCAAATTAAGAGCACTAACCATTTGTTGTTTACATTTCTAAATCAAAATGTCTTTCTTTTGCAGAGTCCAAGAACTCTGAAACTTTCGAGAGTTTAGTACCTGTGAGTGTGACAGAACAGGCTATGCAGGAGAAAGATTTAGAGCCTGAGAAAGCCAACACTTTCCATGAGGAGACAATGGTGAACCAAACCGGTGGTGATTCAGAAGCTGAACCGGCTAGGCAGGAGAAAGATTCCGAGACTGAGAAAGCCAACACTTTCCATGAGGAAACAATGGTGGACCAAACCAATGGTGATGCAGAAGCTGAACCGGAGGAAGATAATTCTAGTGTTGACTCAGACGGCAATATCTCGGAAGCTGATTCAAACCAAGTTGACCACCAAGAGATAGAAGAGGTAACTCAGGAGAATGATTCTGAGGCTGAGAAAATCATGACTCTTGATGAAGATACAATGGTGGAAACTGATGGTGATTCAGAAAGTGAGCAGGAAGGAGATGATTCTGGTGCTGACTCGGATGGCACTATCTCTGAAGCTGATTCATACCAAGCCATACAGGGAACTGATATTGCTGACGGAAACATGATTCTCCCTGAATCAGAAGGTTTTGTAACTGCTCCAGCTTCTACTCTTGTGCTTGAAGAGGCTCTAGTAGAAGCTCCATTATCTCCATTTGTGGCGGAATCAGTCTCAGCTCAGTTTCCAAGACCAAACAATTCAGCTATGAAGCTGGTTAATGTCGAGGACACGACCAAGGAGAACAACATGGAGATGATGATGATGAATGTTGTTAATGGAGAGAGCAAAGGTGAGGAGGCTGCAAAGAAGAATAAGAAGGTGGAGTTTGATGAAGAGAACTTGAAAGATGTTAGCATGAGGCGACTCGTGAAGCTGGTGAAGGAACTCTCTATAAAGAGTAGTAACAACAACAGAACTGCTTTGCAGATGTTGCCTGGTAACAATCAGATTGCTGAGTAATGTGGTGACCCCAAAACTGCTTCTCGTTTTGTTTTGTTGTTGTCTCAGACAGAAAATTTGAAAAACATGTGGTTACTTTGACGATAGTTTTGGTATGAATAAAATCTTAAATTAAGGAACAACAATTGGGAAAAAGATCTTCAACAGTTTAGTCTCTATAATTTGCTATTCACTCTGTATAAATCGATGCTTAAGCAATACATCTATATATTGGAGCAATTTTATAAATAAACGTTTCAGTTTCTCACTTCGGTATATATACATACAATAGCAGCCCACAGGTTATCTAATGGGCCTAAATAAAAAGGACGAGGGAATTGATATTTTCTGGATGGGTCCGAAACCCAATTACTTTTCTTTTCTTGTTCGTCAAGAAAGTAGCAATGAAAGGTGATGGCATAATTGTAAAAATACTTCTAATACGTACGTAACGTTATATACTCTCAGGTAAGTTAACATGTCAAAAAGGCTGTAAAGATATTTCGGACCGACTAACACTTGTATTTTATATCAAATTGATTAAGAGATATTTTTAGGGTTTTGTTAGATTCTTTGCGACTAATGAAAAGCGACGATGAGACGGCGAAACTAGCTTCTACGGAGGAGGAAACGAGAGACGAAGATGAAGAAGACGAAGACGAAAGCGACACCGATAGCGGACGCGCGTGGAGTGTCGACACAGAAGACGAAGACGTCGTGAGACCTACTAGAATTAATTACTTAAACATGAAAGATCCGGAACCAGAGTGGGATGTGGACAGCTTCGATGGTTACGAATGTTACGACTCTGATGACCGTAAAAGCTTCTCCGACGACGAGGACTACGAAGAGTTCCGCCAATTTAAGATCCAGGCCTGGAAGAATAGGGTAAACGTGACTAACCCCTCTATGTTATCCAATGAATTACATCAATTTTTTGATTTTTTTTTTTGTATTTGATATTTGAAGGGCTTTTTTGAAGAAGATCCATTCAGGTTCATCTTCCCCCTTACTGATCTGGAAGAACCTTGGATTGACATGACCACCAGGGAATATTTGGCTTATATTGCCTCTTTATGTGTTAAGAAACTCAATGAGGAGAAGGTGAGAGTAGTCATCAATTCAAATGTAAACTTTGATGTTTGTTCTAACTTCTAACTTTTAATTTGATATGATATCTACATATATGATGTGTGTGTGTTATTTACTTAGAGTACGGCTGTGGAGTTTGTAAGAATCGTTAGAGGCAATATGAAAATAGGAGATGGGTGGAAGCTATACATTACCTTTATGGCTCGAGAGTATCCCAATGGTCCTCACGTGGAGTATCAAGCCAAGGCCATGGATTTTGGAGGAAAACCTCCCTTTCCCATCCTCTGCAGACCAGCTCCTAACTAACTCCTAATCTAAGATTTGCATAGGTATATTCATATGCTTAGTCATTTATTGTCAGTGTAACTACTTAGTAGCTGTTATAATTTTGTTTGGAGTTACATGTGAGCTTTGTCAATTTTTGTGGAGGAATAGATGTTTAATAGAAAGTGATTATCTCAATTATGGGAATTATGTTGTTTCGGATGATTGTCTTTCTGAATTTCAAATCTTCAATCTAAAAGTTGCTAGTCTCCGCGGATCACCAAAATCAAGGTGTATTGAAATGATGTTTTCCAGTTATAAGTAAGCTGAGTCCGAGGTGGGTTTAGGTTCTGTGACCATGTTTATTTAACTCATATATATAACGTTAGGTTGTTGATTAATAAGTTTCGGTTTATTTGGACTAATAAATGTGGGGTGTTCTCTTGTGTGTTTGGAAGGTCTTCATATAATCCAAGTTTTCATCAGCAACCTATACAATGGAATTTCTCATAGCAGCATGATCCAAATTCCAAGTAGTCTAATTGAGTCTATAATATGTTATCACCTTTACCATGAGAGGATGATTCTTTCACTAACAAAATTATATTCGAGTTCTGATTTTCCGTGATGACTGCTTTAATTTTAGAGATCAAGGTCAATGAGAGTGGATAGTTATTGTACTGATTTTTTTTTTTCTGTCAGCTGCTCATTTACTCTAGATCAAGTGGTAACCACTCGAATCGACTCTCCAAGGAGAAGTTTCGTATGGCCGGATCTGATCTATATGAAAAAATGCATACCCTCTACTCCTTACTTTTTTTAACTAGTGTATCTGCTCGTCCATTTCTATTCCGTGGAATATGAGAGACTCATATTTTACGACGAAAGATGAGGAAAAAGGGACATGCAACGCGTGTCCATTGGTTTAACATACTTGTGGTTGTAGTATATCACCCTATGAAGAACCGAAAAAACCGCCACTTTGCCGAGCATCGCTTTGATGAATATCAAATTTTTGAGAAAATAAAAATAAAATTGAGTGATTTAGCTCAAAATACCAAAAGAAGTAAATATTTAGAAATTTGCCATATTTTAGGGGGAAAAAGTAGTGATAGGAGAAGGAAAGAGAAGAGAGAAATAGGATATAAAGCTAAATAAGGTGTTTTGTGTGTGTATGGACTGCAAATACTCTAAAATTATTACTAACTTTTACCTCGACAATACTTTAGTATATTTCTTTTATTTTTTATAAAAGTCACCTTTAATTAAAAAAGAATGTCTACCTTCATAATTAAATATGTAAAATATTTATCATAACCTGTTTACTAAAAACAACAAAGAAAAGGAGTACACAAATAAATTAGCCATTTTTATATCAATCCATATGTTATTATTTTAGAAGAAAAAAAAACAGATGGGTTACCAAAAAATAACTCTGCGTGGCCCAAATAGGAAGGGATTTATTTCTAGGGTTTGCTCAACTCTCTGGCGACGATGATCAGCGACGATGTGACGGAGAAACAAGTTTCGAAAGAAGATGAATCTGAGTCTTCTATCTCGAAAAAGCCGAAGTTCGAATATGAAAACGACACAAGCATAGAAAACGAAAGCGATACCGATAGTGGACGCGCATGGAGTGTCGATCAGAAGATGATGAAGGAGTCGTGAGGCCTCCTAGAACTAATTATTTAATAAACATGCAAGATCCGGAACCGGAGTGGGATGTGGACAGCTTCGATGGTTACGAATGTTACGACTCTGAGGACCGTAAAAGCTTCTCCAACGACAAGGAATACGAAGAGTTCCGCCAATTTAAGATTCAGGCCTGGAAGAACAAGGTAACGCCAGCCCCTCTTAAGCCGTTAAAGTGGTTAATCTTTTAAGTATTTGATTTTCTTAGGGTTTTTTTGAAGAAGATCCATTTAGGTTCATCTCCCCTCTTCCTGATCTGGAACAACGTTTTAGAAACATGACCACAAGGGAATATTTGGCGAATATTGCTTCCTTGTGTGTTAAGAAACTAAACGAGGAGAAGGTTAGTATACTGATGGCGTCAAATAGAAACTTGTTTTGTTTTAATTTGATGAGAATGTGTTTTACTTACTTAGGGTTCGACTGTGGAAGTTGTAAGCATTGTGAGAGGCAATCTAAAAGCAGGAGATGGGTGGAAGCTAGGAGATGGGTGGAAGCTGTACATTACGTTTATGGCTCGAGAGTTTCCGAGTGGGCCTCTCGTGGAATATCAAGCAAAGGCCATGGACTTTGCAGGAGGCCAAGAACCTCCCTTTCCTATTCTCTGCAGACCAGCCCCTACCATCTCTCCTGATACAAAGACTTGCATATGTTTATTTATGTTTAGTGTTTTTTTATTCTCAGTGGGATTACTTAGTTGTTGTTTTAATTTTGAGGGTTTGTCTCGATGTCAAGCTATTATGTCTTTGGTGCTTGTACGAATAATGTTGCTACATTATGTTCAATGATTATTTTTATTTTAGACATTTAAATAAGGAGGATACTTTCACTGGAAGCTCGTGGCATTCAGGGGAGAGATGTTACATGGCCATGATAACATTGATGTTTATATAAAGTTAGAAGGACTAATTAACAAATTTATCATGACCATGTTATCTGACACTTAACATGTGAAGACCTTCCAAATAAACAAGAGAATTACCCAAATTCGTCAGGTTCTTGATTAATAAGTTTCTGTTCAATTGGACTAACGAATTTGGGTCATTCTCTTGTGTATTTGGAAAGTCTTCACATGATGCAACTTTTTATCATCAGAACATACAATGAAAGCTCTCATGGCAACATGTCCAAAATCCAAGTAATAATCTTAATTGAGTCTATTGTATATAATCACCAATTCACCATGAAAGGATGATTCTTTCCCTTACAAAATTAGCTAGAGGTTGTAATTTTCGTAATGACTGCTTTGATACCGTCAAAGAGACTGTAATATTTTAAAGATCAAGGTCATTGAGACTCTTAGGTCACGCCGTGGTCTACCAGTGATTGATGAATTATATCATTGAGACTCTTAGGTCACGCCGTGGTCTCAGATGAGATTGGGAGTAAGTAGCATATCATCAATTATGGGAAGTACCAAAAATTTGTTTCCTCTGCAAAATCACTAGCGAAAAGCTGTACTATTTTTAAAACGGGAAAGCAAGCGGCAAATAAATAGCGAGAAAGCCTTGTGAATAGCTTTTCTTTTAGGTTATCTTTAGAAAGTATTGAATTTTCTTTTGACAACATTAATCGAGATGGTATCATCTATTCAAAACTCGTGGGAAAACTTGTAATCATTAGCCGTGTTTCAGACAGATAAATTCGAGATGGAATCATCTATTCAAAACATGTGTGAAAACTTGTACTCACTAGCCTTGTTTTAAGATTTGTAAGATTTGCAGTTTTTGCCTTATAGATTTAGTTTTTTTTTCCTAATGCGTCTGAATACCTTGTTTAGGAAAACGCGAATAATCCAAAAGATTATAAATAACATGAGTTAATGTTAGTGATTTTTTGGCGCTGAAACTTATGATCCTACTTTTTAACTTATACGATACAGTTATGATGTTTAAATGGTTGATAAATAAAGTTTGATATTTATTTATATTTTGGACATTTAAATAGGAGGATACCTTCAATTGATAATCTGCATTCAGGAAATGGTCATGATAAAATTCATGCTTATACAACTCAAATAATGTTAGGTTGTTGATAATGATTGCGATCGACATTTTGAATTCAACTAAGTGAAGGGGTTCTACTATGGTCATGATAAATTTGATGTATATAGAACTTACATAATTAGGTTGTTGATTAGTAATTTTGACGATGCTCATTTTTTGAATTCTAATTCAACAAGCCTTCAATATGGATTGGATTCAAAATAAGTTATTTTTGATAGTAAACACCTTAGGGAATCAAAACATAAATGTAAAAATATAAAAATGAAGGAAAACATAAGGAAAAAAGGAAATATTATGTTCATGTTTATATAACCAATGTCAAATGAAGAAACTAAACAAAGTAAAAAATTTGGTGATTGTCTTGTGTGTTTGAAAGGTCAACATGATGCAACTTTTCATCACCATATATATGCAATGAAAGTTACGTCTAACTCATATATAGCATGTACAATTTTTCCAAAGTCATTTTTTTCTAAATTTCACATTGACTATGAATATATATAAAAAACCAACAATAACATCCAAAATCAGACTAACCAAACATTTGGTCCACAACCAATCACTGATACATTCAAAAGTTAGCTTTTTCTTTTGTAAAGAAACACAATTGATGGTATATTTTTTCATGTACCGATTTTGTGCACTTAGAGCCATAACATGAACATGAATCAAGACTTTTCATGTTCGGAGACACAATGATCTTAAGAAAAACAATCATAAACCAATTTCTGGTAAAGAAAATGTCTAGTCAACATCTTCGATCACCCATTTTTTTCCTGAATAAACAATGAAAAAGAAGATGAAAAGAGATCCAAACTTAAGAAACAACAAAGATTAAAAATATAGTCATAAAATTTCATTATTCAAATTCTAAACTTATTTAGATTGTCTTTTTTATCTTCAACGCCAATACCACCTGATCCTCCTCTATAACTATCCTTTTGCAGGAGGTGGGTGGAAGCTTTACATCACATTTATGGCTCCATAGTATCCCGATAGTATTAGACTATAAGATATAACAAGTTGCACAAAAAATAGGAGATAACAAATGGCTGGAGTGTCAAAGTTCTATGATTCTGATTGCATGTAGTGTCAATGCTCAGTCATTTTAACTTTTTCATTAAATGATCGATAAAATCGCAGACAGTGTTGTACTAACAATTTAAAAGTTTGACTTATTTTGTGCGTCTTAGCAAAATTCAATATGTTGACTTATTTGTCTTTTGAATAACTGTACTCCATACCTCAGTTTAGGGTGAATTGGCTGAAAATACAAGAAGAATGTAGTAATTAAGAAAATATCTAAATATTGTGGGGAAATACTGATGATGGAGGGAAAAAAATTGGGGGGAAGTTATGGAAAAGACTACTAACGAGTGGTACACTGGCGCACTACTCACACGCCAAAACTGTGTAATTTTTTTTTGATAAATAATCTTTTATAATGAAGTTAATGCTAGCACTGGCGCACTACTAACGACTACTAACGAAGTCTTTTCCTTCCTGCAGGGAAAAGACTACTAACGAGTGGTACACTGGCGCACTACTCACACGCCAAAACTGTGTAATTTTTTTTGATAAATAATCTTTTATAATGAAGTTAATGCTAGCACAGTTTATCTTTTTTATGACCGTTTATACAATCGATATATTTTTAAATGTAACAACAGACAGAACTAACACAAAAAATTATAACGGGAGAACTTGATATGCATTTGTACTAGAGGGAGAACTTGATATGCAATTATAACCTATTATACCTCTTGAATAAATCCGTGAAAATGGTTGTTTACATTCCAATAAAAGTACTTTCAATAGTAACCAAAAAATTAAATAGACCTTATATTTTGCTTGTTAATATTCATACTGAAATTGAAATAATGTTGATGAATTGTTGACGTAAAGGGGTTATGGAGGGTTTATGCCCTTGGTTGCATGGGACATCGAGTTGGCGCTTCGTCTCTTTGCTTTTCATGCCAAATCAAATGCTCCTTTTGCAATGCTTGTCTCCACAATGTGTGCTTGAAGTGCTCTTCTTAAATATAGCCCGCCATATACTATATAAATACTTCGCCTTTCGCGCCTTCATACCAAATATATAGTATTCAAATTAATTTGACCTATTGATCATCATTTGTTTACATGTAGTAAATACATGTGTATATTATTTGTCATTTAAAAGTATTAGACTATAAGATATAACAAGTTGCACAAAAATAGGATATAACAAATGGCTGGAGTGTCAAAGTTCCGTGATTCTGATTACATGTAGTGTCAATGCTCAGTCATTTTAACTTTTCATTAAATGATCGATAAGATCGCAGACGGTGTTGTACGATTATATTATTATACAGTACTAGGTAACGAACCCGTGCGATGTCGCACGGAAGCTCATTTATAAAAAAAATATTCTATATTTTATAAGATAATCATTTATAAGAACTCTAACAACTTTTTGTGGAAATACATGTATCATAAATTATTGTGCATGCAATTATATTTCTTCATTGATAATATAAAAAAACTATATTTTGTTTACAGATTTGGGTAGGTAAAATTACAAATATGCCAATACCAAATAAGATATATTTTTATTACCCGTTCAGCTAATTTTCTTTTCTGAAAACAACTGAATATTTAAAACTAATTAAAAACAAACATGTTCCAATCTAAACATTTACTAAATTGATACGTTAACTTATAGCGATATGTAAACTATTTAGGATTTGTTTGAATCATCTAAAATGTGTGTAGTCGAAAAGATGATTATATGATAGTTTTAAGATAAATTATCTTTTTACATATTTTTTAGCATATCACCCATACATTCTGTTTTGTTAGACGTTCTAGAAGAAATAAAAAAATATATTAAAATTGATTTTAAACTTTCAACGTAATTTGGATTTTCCATTTGAATAAAGTATTCTACGAAAGAGTCTTTCTAAAAAATTACCTGCTTACAAACTAAAAAGAATATTTTGGTATAAAATTTCATAAAATAAAAGAATATTAAATTATTTTGTTCTTCCTAATTA
Source organism: Eruca vesicaria subsp. sativa (assembly GCA_932364175.1). Classification (NCBI taxonomy): domain Eukaryota; kingdom Viridiplantae; phylum Streptophyta; class Magnoliopsida; order Brassicales; family Brassicaceae; genus Eruca; species Eruca vesicaria. The sequence continues at coordinate 454,052 of CAKOAT010508488.1, forward strand.
TCAAGAGATTAACAAATCCATGATGTATTATGTGATGGACTTAATTTTATTTAATAGAAGAAAATTAAGACTAAAAACTCCATTTCGTTTAGGATCTTATTGGTATCCAAATTCAAATAATCCTTCCTAATAATTAATGTTTCATTTGAATATTTTCTAAGAATTTATAAACATGTAAGCACACAATTTTTCTCCTCACAATTTTAATACATATGTGAAATATTTACAATGAGGAACTTATGGAATATATTTTGAATAGACACTCATTACAAAAAGTACAATTTTGAGAAACTTATGTGAAAATCACGATTTTGAGATAGTTAGTTTAAAATAGTACATTTACAATATATTTTGAATAGACACTCATTACAAAAAGACACTCTATTGCATAATGAAAAGATCCATTATTATAGAGAGGCACTTATAAGATATTTTAACAATAAAAAAATGTTGTGTTTTATAATGAGAATACACAATTCTTAAAACTAAAATTTGTATATTAAAAAAAAATATTAATTGTAGAATGACATTTACTGGGAGATTTTAGTTACTTTTCAAATATTGTATATTTATAGTGAAAAGACACAACTCTTAAAATTATTAGATATCATTTTTTTATTAAAACACATAACTCTTTTATAACGAAAAAGAACTCTTAAAACTAATAATATTGAAAGGAAAATTATTAAGATATTTTAATACTTTTAAACTAATGTATTTTGTAATGTTAATATACAACTTTTAAACCTATCATTCCATTTTTAATGAAAAGACACAACTTATTTTATAATGAGAAGATACAACTCTTAAACTAATACAACTCTTAACTTTTATTGGAATTTTTATTATTAATTTATCTTTTATAATGAGAAGAATAACTCTTAAACTAATAAATTTTAAAAACAATTATTAATATATTTTACTACCTTTTAAACTAATGTATTTTTATAATGAAAAAATACAGCTTTTAAAGTTAAAACTAATATAATTCATTTTTTTTAATAAAACACACAATTTTTATAGTGAAAATACAACTCTTAAATTAATACATTTTAGTTTTTAATGAAAATATAACTTTTAACATTAATTGTGCTTCTATTAATAGACCGTCTTACCATTTCTCAACAGAAAAATCGTTCATGATCTCCCACCAACTTTTTATGTCAAGTAAAGAAAGTAAATTGATTGTATAAAGAAAAGATCTATAATTATAGAAAGACACTTAATAAAATATTTTAATATTTTTAAAACTAAATTGTTTTATAAATTTATTTGAATAGTTTATTTATTTTTTATAATGAAAAGATACAACTCTGAAAACTAACAGAGTTCAATATTTTTATGAAAAGGCATAAATTTATTTATATTGAAGAAACACAAATCTTGAATCTAGTAGTGTTCAAATTTTTTTCCTGAAAAGACATACTTTCAATTAATTTAATAACATAACTTTATAACAAATATAATTCATTTTTGTATGAAAAGAAATAACTTTAAATATTAATTGGGGGTTTTATTATTAATATATTTTATTATGAAGAAAACACAAATCATGAAACCTATTTTAATTACTTTTTAAATATTTTTTTGAAACACAAACTATTTTTATTATGAAAAGATCTAAAAATAATAGAGTTTTTTTTAGATGATTCAATTTTTTTTATAATGAAAAGATACATTAAACCAATATATTTCAGTTTGTGATGAAAATATACAACTCTTAAAACTAATAGAGTTCAGTTTTTTTTTTATGAAAAGACATAAATTTTATTTATAGTGAAGAAACACAACTATTGAAGATAATCTAATTAATTTTTTTTATGAAAATACATACTTTTAATAATGTAAAACACACAACTTTAAAGCTAATAATTCAGTTTTTGTATGAAAAACACAAGTTTAAATATTGTAGGTTTTTATTATTAATCTATTTTTCATTATGAGAAGACACAACTCTTGTAACTTATTTAACTACTGTTTAAACTTTTTTTTTAAACACAAACTATTATTTTATAATGAAAAGATGCAAACTATTAAAATAATAAAGTTTTTTTTTGAAAAAAACACAACTTTTTTTTAATGAAAAGAACTTTTAAACTAATATATTTGAGTTTTTCATGAAAAGATACAACTTTTAAAACTAATAGAATTCAGTTTTTTATGAAAGAACATAAATTTATTTGTAGTGAAGAAACACAACTTTTGAAACTAATAGAATTCAATTATTTTTTAGACATACTTTACACAACTTTAAAACTAATATAATTCAGATTTTTTCTGAAAATACACAAACTTTTAAATATTTTTTTATGAAAAGACACTAACTTTTAAATATTAATTGGGGGGTTTTTATTATTGATCTATTTTTTTTTTTTTTGAGAAAACACAACTCTTATAAGTTATAACTTATATTCATTACTTTTAAACATTTTTTTGAAACACAAACTATTTTTAATAATGAAAAGATGAAACTTTTAAAAATAATAGAGTTTTTTTTTGAAAAGACACAACTTTTTATGATAAAAATACAGCTTTTAAATTAATATGTTTCAGTTTTTATGAAAAGATACAACTCTTAAAACTAATAGAGTTCAGTTTTCTTATGAAAAGGCATACATTTATTTATAACGAAGAAACACAACTCTTGAAACTGATAGATTAAATTTTTTTATGAAAAGACATACTTTTTGTTTTATTTGAAATTTGATATTTATTCATCTATACTGGAAGAAGCATTTACAAAACTTCTAAGAAGGCGGTTCGTATACTCTGTAAAGCTGTGCTGCCCATGCTCGTAGTTGAAATGAAGTAGTGAAAGCAAAAGAATTAGAGAGAATGGATGAACCACCTCTGGAGAAGGCCTGCAAATTTGTGCCCATGCTCGTACTTCAGTGAGACAATGCTAATATAAGTCATTTTTTTATGAAAAGACATAATTTTTAATAATGTAAAAACACAACTTCAAATCTAATATAAGTCATTTTTTTTATGAAAAGACACAAGTTAAAATATTAATTGAAGTTTTTTTATTAATCTACTAGGGTCGGCCCGCCCTACGGGCGGAATAATTTAAAAATAATTTAAACAGTTAAAGTAAAAATTTAATATAATTTTTATAATTTATAAAACATTATAAGATGAATTATGAAGTTTTCTTATATTAGTTATTTTTAGTTATTTTAATAACAAATTTTTAATGTGACTATGTAATATATATTCTAATAAAATTATAAACTTTTAAGATATATTTTCATAGCATTTTTGAAAATAAAATGCCTAGCAAAGATATGTAATATATTATTTTTTTCAATTTGTGAGTCTTTGTTTTTTGAAAAATAAAATTAAATGTGTATGTGTAAATATAGTAGCATTTTTTTAACAGTCTTATTAAAGATATGTAAATATATTAATTCTATCCAACTTGTGGATCTTTGTTTTAAAAATGAAATGAAATATATCTATGTAAATATTTTCGAAAAGAAAATATGCATTTATCTGACATAGAGAATAATTATGATCTAATTGTTTTTATTATCCTTATTTATTTTTGATCAAAATAATTGTTAAATATACAACTGATTTAAATTTTATTAAGTATTCTACCTTTTTTGCTAGTTTTTGCATAAGAAAAATGGTGGATGAGTAACTTAAAGCATACATTGATAGACTATCTAACTTTGTGCTCTTGATTCATCCAGTGAGTGATTGTTAGAAGTAGTAAAATAGGCACGGCTTGAGAAATCGTCTCACTTCTCTACTTGAGCCACCTATTTCAAGCTCCGCTTAAGACTTGCTGGTCACCTTGTAGCTTCATCACAGATGTCATGGGAAGGATTATCATGCTGCTGATGAGCTTCTAAACTAAATCAGGACTCGTGTGTTGGACTGTAACCTCCGATCGAGCTTTGCAGCCTCTAGAGCCTCGAAGATTGTGATGTGGCCATAATGAGAGGATGAGCTTTTGTTCCTGCGGCCACAGTCCTCGTAGAGTCGTAGTTCCTCAGACAATCTAGTATCTCTGATAGGCTTTGCAAAACTGGCAAGGCTGGTTTATGTTGTAGTTGTTGTAATATCGGAACTTCGTGTCCATGCTATGGCATTTTGGACATATCAGAGTATTTCTTCAGATTGCATATATGTCCTCTACTGATTGTTTTTGTCCTCTCTCTCACTGATACGTTGATGTTGCTTCCTCTTGTTACAGTTATTCTTCTTATTCTCTAATATCTATGTAACCACTTGCGCTTCTTCTTATTCTATGATAAGAATTGAACAACTTGCTCTCTGGTTTACCTGTGAGAGGGTAATACCAAACATTTTAATTCAAGAACATTTGAAATGCTTTTATAACGATTTTTACAACTAATAAGAAAATGGTTGCTTAACTTTTTTTTTATCAACTACGGTTGCTTAACTATACTCAACATGAAGCACAAAGAGAAACAAAGGTTTTGTAGAGGACAATCTAAGATAACAGAATTAAGAAGACACAATACACCAAAACACACATAGAACAAAAAAAGGATCAGACTTTCAAATCAAACACTGACCAATCAAAGTCGCATTGACAGCATAATAATAAAAAGAATACCTTTTGCGTTTGTTCTCGGAGACAGTGGAAGAAGATGGATTGTTGTGCCAGTTCCTCTTATTCTAATAGATGTACCAATTGGTTTCATCTCTCCTTATTGGTTACTGAAAGTGGAATGGAGAATTAGAGATAACACTAAATAGCAGTGGATCAGCCACACGGCTCCTGCAAAATTTGACGAAATCATTATCAATATATATTTTTTAGAAAAAATCAGACCTTTCAAATCCAACATGGTTTAGTTAGAACATAATCAAAGAGTTAAAGAAACTCTTACAATACCTCATTTTTTCTATGCTTCAGCTCATGTTTCTTTTCTCAGATGCATCTGTAATTATTCCAAAACGATGCTATTAGCGAGAATCTATTGAGTAACTCAAAGAAATATAATTTTCAAGCCAAACAACTAAATGGCCAGACAACTAAACTGGATCATGTGCGATTTATAAACTGTTTTTTTGTTTTTAAATATCTGGATTATAATTATAATGAAGATCTTACGCAAGAGAGAGGTTGCGACGGGATTCAGTGATCATCGTAAGAGGGAGGCAGCCTTGACGGAGGAGGATAGTGGAGAGACATTTTGTCTGGACTTTTTTTGAGAAGGTTATGATTGAGAGGATTGAATAGATGATTTTGAGATGGAATTAATTGGAATAAAGATGAAGTTCAGGGAAAGGAAGCTCAGGCCTCATGCGTCGCCGCGCAGAAAAGGAGAGACGATACGCAGTTCTTGATCGAGCAATTAGGGTTACAACGTGAACTACTTCTCTTATGGGTTGAACGCAACATCGTTACTCAGAACCCAACACACTTAAGACGAAGAAAGCCCATTCACGGTCACGTTAACGAAACGCAGCGCTTTGGACACATGTCATGCTCTGAGAAAGGGATTTAATGACATGGCTCTCACAAGAGGGAGAGAAGTCTTCTTTATATATATAGATTTTTATTGTGAGAAGACACAACTCTTGTAACTTATTTGAATACTTTTTAAACTTTTTTTTTTAAAACACAAACTAATTTTATAATGATAAGATGCAACTTTTAAAAATAATAGAGTTTTTTTTTGGAAAACACACAACTTTTATAATAAAAAGATAAAACTTTTAAACTAATATATTTCAGTTTTTTTTTATAAAAAGATACAACTCTTAAGACTAATAGAGTTCAGTTTTCTTATGAAAATGCATAAATTTATTTATAATGAAGAAACACAACTCTTGAAACTGATAGAATTAATTTTTTTATGAAAAGACATACTTTTTGATAATGTAAAAACACAATTTTAAAACTAATATAAGACAGTTTTTTTATGAAAAGGCACAACTTTAAATATTAATTGAAGATTTTTTAATTGATCTATTTTTATTATGAGAAGACACAACTCTTGTAACTCATTTAAATACTTTTTAAACTATTTTTTTGAAACACAAACTATTTTTCATAATGAAAAGATGCAACTTTTAAAGTGATAGAGTCTTTTTTTTTTGGAAAGACACAATTGTTTTATAATGAAAGATATAATTTTTAAACTAATATATTTCAGTTTTTTTATAAAAGAGACAAGTTTTAAAATTAATATAGTTTTTTTAATGTAAATACAAAAATTTATTTATAGTGAAGAAACACAACTCTTGAATTTAACAGAGTTCAATTTTTTTTTATAAAAAGACATACTTTTTAATAGTGTAAAACACACAACTTTAATTAATATTAATATAATTCAGTTTTTTTATGAAATGACACAATCCCACTTAATATGAACGGTTGTGTTTTCTTCGTAAAAGTTGCATTTGTTTAAATAATTTCAGTTTTTATAATAGAAAGACACAACCTTTCACATGTATTATGTCATTTCATATGTGCCTTTTCATTTTTACTTGTTCATATCAATTAATTAATTACAAAAATGTTATTAATTTTTTTTTATATATGAAATCAGTGTCTTAATATGAAAAACTGTATCTCTTAATTTTTTTTACCAGAAAAATTGCTTTTTTAATTTTTAAGATGAAAATTTGTATTTTTTTTTTGTTTTTAGTTTGCTCATATCCATTTATTAATAGTTCACCTAAATATTTTTTTAAAAAATTAGTGTATTAATATGAAAAGTTACATCTCTCAAGTTTTACAGGGAAAAATTACATATTTTCGGAATTTGAATAAACACCTTCTTTCAAATCAGTTAACTTTTTAATGGAAACATTATTTCAAAAAAAAAACTGATTTTTCAAGAAAATTGTAGACATAGACTATATATATTCAAAGAAATTGTTAAAGAAAATAAAACTTTTCAAATAATAATCAGTTATTTTAATGAATATTCACAACTTTTTATCTAAAATAATATTATGTTTATTTTACAATGAAAAGACATGAATTTTCACAATGACACTTTTTAGAATATTGAAAATGATAACACAACCTTTCAATTAACATGTTTACAATCTTTGAAATTAATTGGGATTGTTCCATTTACTAAACTTACCTATGCTATATGCTAGCGTTTCATAGTGTTGTTTTTTATTCTGTTGGTGATTCTCTATTGTCATCATGTTATGGCAGTTATTGTTACATTTTTAGTGGTGACTTTTCACAATAACATCATGAAGGTTGGATCTTTTCATAAAACTGAATAATTTAAAATTTTCATCTTTTCATAAAACTGAATATATTATAAATAAATCTATTAATATATATATATATATATATATTTTCTATTAATAATATATATCCCAACTAATGTCGAAAATTTGTACTTTTTCACAAAAAAACTTAAAGATATTAATTTAAAAGTTGTATTTTTTTTTTGAACTCGGAAACACGTCACTGCCCTCGTCTTCTACGTTAACTTACGCGAATTCACTGACCTAATTTCTGCCGTTCTTCGTTTTTTTTACCTTCGATTTCACCATTTTTACCCATTCATATAGCATACCTATAATAATAACTTAGCATGTTGACAATAAAAGATCAGAAAAAAATCTTTAAGAAAAACTTCTTAAAAATCAACCGTTTAAAACCTTCATAATAAGCCACCAAGTTGAAGCAGGTAACAAGTAACATCCTATTTATATTCTCAGAAAAAGTAACATCCTATTTTCTGGTACTTTAGCGTGATAGAATAGTTATGAACGTAAGTTATGTAACTGTTTATATATGATTCACTGGCCTAAACTCCTAGTAATAGACTAGATGCCCTAACCTCTATTTGAGCTGCCACAACGAAAATATCTTAATTAGAGATAACTATGAATTCTCTTTTCTGATGATCAGATATATTTTTCGGGTAAAAAGAAAAGTTGGTAAAAACTGATTTCAGAGATATACCCCCAACACAACACAACACACACAAACCAAACCTATATATTTTCTTTAGTTTTGTATACAATATAGATTTTTGTGAATGATTTCGAATTTTGTTCATACTTGTACTTAGATTTGTTAAATTCGACACAGTATTTAACGGGACAACCAACCCAAATTATAATTAATGTGAACTATGAGTTAAAAGCAACGTAATTATTTATTTATTTTGGGCAAACGTAATTATTATATGTTGCTATTCTAGTGAATTTAACATAAAGTTATAATATATAGAGAGAGAATTTAACATAAACGGAGAGTGACATATGGCCTATTAGATATAAGGTCATCATCATACCCTAGCAAACTAGAATCAAAATATTCAGTAACAAGGCCAAAAGAAACAGGCGGCCACACGCATAAAATATGTCTTATCGATTGAAAACGTCTCTATCACTATCAGTAAAGATGAGTTATTCTTTTTCTAAAATACACATAAAATTATATGCTTTATTTACAAGAGAAACATGGGTCAGTTTGACCGAACATTGGTCACTAATTTTGTAATTCTAAAAGATTGTTTGATCCTTTGTTCGAAAAAAGATTTTTGATCCTGTAAAACATTTCATATACAGATTTGAATGCTACTATATTTTTTTTGGTAGGAATTTGAATGCTACTATATAGACAACGAGTATAATATTTTGACTCTGAGAAAGAAGATAAAAACACCTTTCCCCAAAATAATTTTAATCACCTTTCGTCTCTTCGCGTTACTACTTACTACAATATCGGGTCGAATCGAATTGACTTCGGGTCGGGTCTGAGCGAAATAAAAACTTTCTCCGTATCTTAAAACTGTTGCCACTTGCCAAGCTAAAACTTTCTCGATGAGTTATTTGGAATGTACAGTTTCGACCACTAATTGTGTGCTTGAATGCATCTCGAAGTCTTCTCTAGAAGTTAGTGCTAGTTAGTTCATATAGTGTACTTTGATATGTATGTGAATGAATCGATGAGTGACCTCTGCGCTTCTGATATTGGCTCTGGATATAGGTTTACTCACCGGTTTGTGGAACTTTTTAGTTACGAGTTAAGTCTGAATTAAGCTTTGTAATGCTGCTCTCATGAATATATATATATATATATATATATATATATATATATATATATATATATATATATATATATATATATATATATCACGACCTTGTATCATACAACAGTCAGGTTTATATTTGCTTCACCATAGAGGCTTGTTTGTTTGTTGCAAGATGATCAAGCTCACGAGTTTATGATCAAGCTCACGAGTTTCTTGCTTCTAGCTTCTCACATCTTTTTTCCTCATAACTTCTGAGTTCTTTTTTTTCTGTTGACTCATTTCGTAATACTTGATTTCTGTGCTAAAACAGATTTATCTTCTTTTTCAGAGGAGAAAGAAAATATCTGAGGAAGAAGTGAAGGAGGGCACATTAGAAGCAGTAGCATCTACAGGGAAATTCTGGTGATAATAGCTTTGAGTATGCATGGTTAGCTATGTACTTATAATAACTGCCATCTTATCTTATCCTTACCGTTTTTTATTGTTGTTAGAGTGAAATAATATTTGATGAGTGGATAGTCATCTCTTTATTGCTACTTGCTTCTAGTTGTTTAGTTTCTTTTTGTTTTTGCCTTGTAATACTACAGGCAGGATTGGGAGAAACTAAAGGGATCGCTGTCCTGTTGGTTGAAGAAGGTATGTTCAGGTATAGCACCAGTGTACTACTTATAAATTATAATGTACTAGGTGATTTTCCCGTGCTCATGCACGGACATAAATATTTATAAAATAAATATATTATAATATTTTATAGATATTTACTTTAAATTTAAAATTAATTTATAGTTTGTAGGTATAATTTATATTAATAATATTATATTAATTTAATTATATATATAATTTTAGATATATTATATTTCGTCAGTTTTATTGTTTTTACGGTTAATTTAGTTATCATATGCATATATCAGCTTCTATCTATTTCTTTGAATTCAACTATAATCATTTTTATTCTAAATTATTAAATTTTTGATTAATTGGTTTATTTACATTTATGCCGGTTGTTATCTTAGAAATATAAGTATATTTATAAGATTATGTATAACTTAAGATTTTTTGTGCTTAGAAAGAAAATAAAACTAAACTGTGTGATTCTAAATTACATACATAAGTAACTAATAAAATTTTGAAAGCTTATGAACACATATCAATATTTACAATATTTAGATTGATTGGATGGTAAACTGAAATTTATTTTAAATACTTTAAAAATAAGGATTGTGATTTGCTTAAGATATTTGATTATGGTTATATTAAGTTCTACAAACATAAAAACAGAAATTTAAAAAATCAAAAGAGTTATTAAGAAAACATATAATTTTAACTATTAAAATATAATATATCTACTTCTTTAAATTATATAGTGTTATGATATTTTAAAATAATTTTAGTTATTTGATAAAAAATGTTTATTATTAAAATTTATTTCTAGTTTTGTTTTTAGTATCTCTTAAAATATGAAGTAAAAATATTATTGTTTTGGAGAAACTATATTATATAAGTAAAAAAAATTTTTTTCCTGTAATTGTAAGATTTTATAGTCAAATAAATATACTAAAAACTAAAACAATATTTCAAGAATAATAATTATAAAACAAAATTGTCAATTAAACATATATCAGTTTATGTTACTTAATTATTTTATGTAATCATCTAATAAAATAGATAGATATATAAAAAAATAATTACTTTGAAAATATATATATTTAATGTTTAAAATTATTTTTTTTAAAGAAAAAAACTATTTATTTTTCTAATATCAAAATTAGTTGTGTAAGCTTTTTTTATGGAATCACATTATACACAAATATTGTTTTTCATCTATGAAGATATATATACAGTATTTTATTACTTCAAAAGTATATTTTATGTTATTTAAAATATATTTAAATTAAATATTACTATTTTGTGAACTTTCCTTTTTTATGAAACCATATTTATATATTATATTTTTGTTTTAAATAGTTTTGTAAACTGTATAAATGTTTTCTTTTTATTTTATATTGTTATTTGGAAATTTTTAAAAGTAAATAATAATATTTAATTCTATTTTTAATTTATTAGGGGTATCATAGTAATCAACCAACGTGATGGTTAACGTGAGCGCGACACATAAGAAAGTGACTTCTCAAATAATATTATAAAGATTTATCGCTTAAATATACATGTATTTTTATAATATTTATCAAATTATACGTTAATTTCTAAACAATATTAGAAAATAAAGTGTAACTGATAAATTTTTGAATGTTCATGAACATATATATTTTCATTATTTTGAAAATATATTTTATGTTATTTAAAAATATATATTAATGGGGATATTACTATTTTGTGAACTTTCCTTTTTAATAAACTCATATTATATACATATAATTTCGTTTTTAATGTTTTTTAAAAAAAATTAGAAATATTTCCTTTTTATTATATATGTTATTTGGAAAAAGGTAAAAAGGAAACTAAATAAAAACATTAATAATAATCTTAAAATCTAACAATTCATTAAGGGTATCTATGTAATCAACCATTGCGAGAGTTAACGTGAGTGCGACACGTAGGAAACTGACTTCTCAAATAATATTATAGAGATTATATAAGTAAAATATAAGTTCTAGATAATTTTTTGTAACTGAAAGATATTATAGTCAACTAAATATATGAAAAATAAATAAAAATTCATTAATACTAATTATAAACTATTTTATTACTCTAAAAGTATATTTTATGTTATTTAAAAATATTTTTAAATGTATTATTACTATTTTGTGAACTTTCATTTTTTATGAAATTATATTATATATACATATTTGTATGTTATTTAAAAATATTTTTAAATGTATTATTACTATTTTGTCAACTTTCCTTTTTTATGAAATCATATTATATATACATATATTTTCGTTTTAAATTTGTTTTTATGACTATATAAAAAATGCTTTTTTATTACATATCTTTTTGGAAATTTTTGAAAAGGAAAAACTAAAAATAAAAGAATTAATAATATTATTTTCAACTATTTTTAATTCATTAAGGGTATCAATGTAAACAACCATCGTGAAAATGAACGTGAGAGCGACACATAGGAAACTGACTTTAAAAATATTTTTAAATAAATGTATTATTACTATTTTGTGAACTTTCCTTTTTTATGAAATTATATTATATATACATATTTTTATGTTATTTAAAAATATTTTAAAATGTATTATTACTATTTTGTCAACTTTCTTTTTTTATGAAATCATATTATATATATACATATATTTTCGTTTTAAATTTGTTTTTTATGACTATATAAAAATGTTTGTTTATTACATATCTTTTTGGAAATTTTTGAAAAGGAAAAACTAAAAATAAAAGAATTAATAATACTATTTTTAACTATTTTTAATTCATTAAGGGTATCAATGTAATCAACCATCGTGAGAATGAACGTGAGAGCGACACATAGGAAACTGACTTCTCAAATAATATTATAGAGATTACTACCATACCACATAATGTACAACTCTTGACTGTTGTTTTTTTTTGTATTTGTCTTGTTTTTAAGCCCTTCTTTAATTTCGACGAAGTTCCTCCCATTTACGCTTACAGAGACTCTGTGAGGTAAGTAGATGCGTCTGCTGATTGTGCTTTACTTAAAAATGTCGGAGATATCATGTTCTTATTATTAGCTAGGCATGATTTAGTAAACAAAGTCGCTTGCGTGGAAGTGTAAAGGCAAAGAAGCAGTTGACTCTATCCCCACCGACTCCTGAACCAACTTATCCCTTTGAATTTATGATATATCCGACATGTTATATATGTTTACAAGTTACTTTAAAGTTTAAACTCATTTTACTAGTCTGAGAGACATATCTTAGCTATTAGAAATTCTTGTTAAAGTTGTACTCGTCATAATATGTCATGCATGTGTCATATAAATGCTCCTCTCTTATTTGCTTTAGAATTTTAAGCTTTTTGATTTATTTGTGTTCAACAGATCCTTTTTGGGTGCAAGGAGCATCTACCCGAAGCTCTCAAAGCTTGCTCTCTCTTGCATTAGAAAAGGTTCAAATACGAGATCATTATCTTTATGATGTTAATACTTGGTATTGATTATGTGGAAACATTTCTGATTCTTTCCAGAAATCTGTTGGTTACTTCTATGCTATCTATCAGCATGAAACCGCAATCACGAACCACTAAGGAAGCTAACGCAGCAACGGAAGACGTTGTTATCTGACAGTAAACATATTCTCTCCTCAATGCACGAGTGTCAAGTGTAGGTACCCAAAGACTTTCATATGTATATTTATGTTTAGTGTTTTTTTTTAATTCTCAGTGGGATTACTTAGTTGTTGTTTTAATTTCGAGGGGTTGTCTCGATGTTGGTGCTTGTACGAATAATGTTGCTACATTATGTTCAATGATTATTTTTATTTTAGGCATTCAGGGGAGAGATGTTTCGTGTCAGATAACATGGTCATGATTTATATAAAGTTAGAAGGACCAACGACTTTATCATGACCATATTATCTGACACTTAACATGTGAAGATTTTCCAAATGAAGAAGAGAATTACCCAAAATTCGTCAGGCTGTTGATTAATAAGTTTATGTTCAATTGGACTAACGAATTTGGGTCATTCTCTTGTGTATTTGGAAGATCTTCACATGATGCAACTTTTTATCATTAGAACATACAATGAAAGCTCTCATGGCAGCATGTCCAAAATCCAAGTAATAATCTTAAATGAGTCTATTGTATATAATCACCAATTCACAATGAAAGGATGATTCATTCCCTTACAAAATTAGCTTTTCCTGTATGTGATGTTTAGAATGCATTGGGTTGGGAAGAAAGAGTGTCACGTGACACGCGTAACCTATGACGAACGCCTGAGATGAGGAAGTATAACTTTAACATCATCCGGATATCCCCAAAATAAAAGTCAAATGTATCGAACCGGTTTGCTTTGCAATTTGCTCTTGCTAGATATTTATTAAGAAAAAATGACTAGAATATACCTAAAATTTTTTTATCATAAATATAGATTTTAACAATAAAAATGATCAAAATATCATTTAAATGTTTTATTAAATATATATTTATATTTTTAGGTTAATTAATCCTAAATTTTTTTGTTTAGAATTGGGGTTTTGGAGATATGGTTTCAAATTTAAAAAAATTAAGAAAATTTTAAATTTTCAAAATAAAAAATGCTATTTTGGTCATTTTAATTTTTAAGGTCTATTTTTGTGATGAAAACTCAAAAGAAGGTTATTTGAGAGAATTTGGAGAAGGGAAAGTAGTCTTCACGTAATTATGGGCCTAGTATTGGATGTGGCCCATATGCTTTGAGCCTCATAATCATCCGAACCACGTGTTAAAAAATAGCAGGGAGGTATAAGGGGAAATACGTTTAATATTTGTCGGAATCTTTCTTCTTCTTCGTCCCCAAATCAATTCTAGTCTTTGTTCGATTCTGTCGGAACAATAATGAAACCGGAGGAGGATGCGAAACGAGCTTTGACGGAGGTGGATTCTGACTCGTCCGTCTCAAAAAAAACGAAGATCGAAGACCAAGACGAGACAAGCATGGAAGAAGAAGAAGAAAGCGAGAGTGATAACGAAGGGTTATGGAGTGTGGACGGTGATGACGGGGCGAGTTCTCCGACGATTAACTATTTAAACTTTCAAGATCCGGAACCGGAGTGGGATAAGGACAGTTACGATGGCTACGAATTGGAATTCGATCATGATGGTCGTGAATGTTTCTCCAGCGACAAGGCCTACGCAGAGTTCCGCGAGTTTAAAACCAAAGCCTTTCAGAATAGGGTAAAGTAACTAACTTGAATGACTCTTTTTTTATTTTATTTTATTTTTTTGAATTTTTTTTTAATATATTTTGTAGGGGTTTTTAGAAGATCCATATAGATCTATCTTCCCCATTAGGGATCTGGACGATCTCTGGACAACCACGACTAAGAGGGAATATTTGACAAATATTGCTTCTGTGTGTGTTAAGAAACTCAACGAGCAGGATGTGAGTAGTAGAGTACTGATGATCTTTGTTCAACTATATATATCAACTTTTTCTGATGTATGTTTTTTTTTTTTTGTACTTAGACTTCCAAGTGTGTAGAAGTTGTAAGCATTGTGAGAGGCAATCTTAAACCAGGAGGTGGGTGGAAGCTTTACATCACATTTATGGCTCGAGAGTATCCCGATGGTCCTCTGGTGGAGTATCAAGCCAAGGCTATGGATTTTGCAGGACACAAAAAACCTGTCTTTCCCATTCTCTGCAGACCTGCCTCTAGCATGCCCTAATCATCTATGACTTACATAAGGATGAACAGTATGACTTACATAACTTTTTCTTTCATGGTTGCCTTGAACCATATGCCTCGGAGAGACAAGAGTTTGAATATGATAAAGCTTTGAAAACTGAGATCGAATATAATGTGTACTATGAGAAGATACATTCTTGGATTTTGATCTGAGGCATACTGTTTACTATATATATTAGTCTTAAGAAGGTTTCTGTTTTATCACTCACTTTATGTAAGTGGACGTTTGGACTATAAGGTTGATGTTCCAAATCGAAGACAAAAATATTGGATGCTGTTAGGAATAAGTTATCTCAAACAAGAAAGCTGTTTCAAAGGATTGTTGGATGTTGTTAACATTTTTAATTAAATGGACAAACAAGAAAAGGACAACTTTTCTTTCAATGGTCGCAATAATAGAGTTAAACAACGTCTTGCACCTAAAACACGACCACTCGAGTAAAATCTATAACAAAAACACCCGACAAAAGGTCTTAACATATTTAAAGTAAAGCTAAAATCTACAGTTAGACAAATTAATTGACCAAACAAGCCACTAATTTACCCGCATATGTTTTCTTGGCTTTTCCAATTCTCAAAATCAAAAAATCAGAAAGGCTTCGAAAAAATGGTAGAGCACAGATACAGTCAAATTTAATGCGTCTGCTCAAGTCTTTTTACTCATTCCAAAACCTACCAAAACGGGAAAACTTTCTTCTTGTTGCAGATAGACTTGTTTTGTTTTAGGAGTCCACCATCTCGTCTTGAATCTCATTAGGAGCAACAAGCCCAGGAATCGAAAGCATTCTTAGACGCTCTTGCTCTCTCTGTGTTGCTGCTTCCTCAGCGTAGAGATCTTTGTTATCCTGAAAGTTGTAATAGTATTGAACAAATTAGTCTTTTGAGTTATTAATAGCAATTGAATGGATGGCTTAGTCAAAGATAAGTTGATAATAACCTGAGCTGAAAATTCCTTAGACTGTACAAGGAAGTCACGAATGTTTTTCTTGAATTCAGACGGGTCATTTCTCGACTCGTAGAGTCCATTCACAAATTGTGTGACCTGTTTATTAATTGATATAGCAATATCAGACTTGCTAAACAAGAGTCAACAAGAAAACTACGAAAGCAAAACTACTGGTTTACTCACCTCTGCTGCAGTCATGTTGGGGAATGAAGAGCTCAATAGCTTAATGGTGTATTCCCGAACAAAGGCAGCGTTGTTTGGATAAGGGTAAGGTACTGTTGCAGCATCCCACAAAGGTTCAGTCAAAGCACCACTCTCAACCTGAATTTTATTAATCATCAAACGTCTAAGCGTATAGATTTACTCATTTCCAAAGCATACTTAGGCCAACAATAAGATAATATGGGAGAAGAAGAGAACGTTTTTTACCAGGCAAAACAGATGCTCCAGTACCAGCACATGCAGCTTAAAGCCAGGCTTATGAAACGTATCAGTTAAAACAGCAAATATTTCTTGCTCGATTTGTATGAAGTATGACCGGAAGAATTGATTACAAAACTCAGATTGCTGTCAAATTCAGAGGCAAATGTTAGACCAAGTGCCACACAACCAGAGAGAGCTAAAAACAAGGGAAACAAACACCAAACCTGAAAGTTCTTCAGCATCTCAATCAAAAGATTAAGCCCAGTTTCAGCGATATTTCTCTCAGTATGTCTAAATGCCCAGATGATTGAATCCATCACTAGCTTCAGTTGCTGATGCAAAAACGACAAAACAGTAAGGAAAGTATCTGAATAATGAGACAATATTTTGAAATAAGGCCATTAGCTCCTTAGATAACACGAAGGAAAAAAATAAATGCAAAATGTATCCACCAACCTGGCTTGATAATTTAATCAAGGCAGGGAAACAAAATGTAGCAATAGCACGGAGTAATGAGAAAAACTTGAGGCGGTGTTCCGGATAATCTTCAAAGTTCTTAGTTATCATCTGCAAAAGGATAAGAAAATGAGAAATGTACATTCAATAAGACCCTCCTACTTCCAACTAAGAATCAAAAGGTGGATGAAAACAAGATTAACTCTAAACTAATTCAAGTCCTTCACCATAGTGAAAGTGCCAAGTCTCCTCGTTTATATGAACATTGTAGTGTGAGTAATAAAGAACAAGGGTCCTAAATTTTATTACCTCCAATGTACACTGGAAAACAGCTTCAAATATGTTTGGCACGTCATCTAACATTGTTGCCTTGTACCTGAAAGAACAAAAGAAAATCATGTCACGTAAATAAGTAAAGTTCCAAATTAAATCTTGTAGAGCACTATTTTTGTATTTATGCATAGATCATTTGATGATTAGGAAGGAAACAATATGGAATTAAGCAGAATGTACACATCCTTAACTACTAAGGCACACGTTAAACAATTAGAGGCATACATACTTGTTTATAATCGTTGCAAAAAGCGAAAGAACTTCAGATTCCCTAGCATCAGGCACATTCCTCGCGTAGTCACAAAGTACAGATTCCATCATTGGAGGCACAAATTGTTTCCCTATGTGTGGTTGGTCTTCAGCTTTGTCTAAAAACGTTTCTATCAGCTTAAGGGTTTCCCTCTTGACAGATCTGTCAAATCATTACAATATATAGTTATTCCAGTTTGTCAAATAGTAGTATCGAGAACCATGTGTATCTGATGCATACAACAAACAAACCTTAAGAGTTTTACAAAAGATGTCTTGGACGCATATGGGCCCCCATCAGTAATGCTGGCTGAGACAAGCTCACTGTACATTCTGGTGCAGCCATGGAGAAATGAACACATCAAAACACATGGAAATAGCTCAACGAGCCTCCCAACTAAAATAACACAAGAAAGATACGTCAACTATTAAAGGCTAGAATAATGTATCATGGATTTACCTGTATACGTTCAGCATATCCAAAAATATCAAGGAAATTTGGGATAAGAAGTCCGTTCCTAGTGAAGTAGCAGCACTGGTGTTCGTCTGCATGGAAAACACATGGAAATAGTTAAACCCTGCAGTAATAATTTATCTAAACACCAGCAGATATACAAACTCGACTATTAAGCCTTTAAGATCACATTATTTGATAAAAAAATGCATTACGAGGAATAAGTAAGAAATCAGACCTGTAGAATATTAAGCACTGTACGTATCACATTTGGATCCTTGAGGAATTCTACACTGTGGCGTGCCTGTCCTATGATTTCTGCCCATTTCTACATTATAAAAGGAAACATTTTTAGCCAACTACGTACAAAAATTTAGCAGCCACATTTTTAATTTACGTACCTCGTTTGGGAGTTCCATCAACCTCTGTAGATATTCATCTCTCTTCAGAGGATCTGATTCCGCATGGATCATAGTACCAACCTGGAGACAGAAAACCCATGAAATCCCAACACAGATATAACTCTGATTAGCAAACTAAAAGCACATCTGGAAAACTTACAGATTCATAAAATGAGTGAATTTGATGAGGCTCGAGATCTTGAACAGTTGCTGCAAGGCCAAATAGAAGTTCAGATACAAATGGTTCCCTCTCTCCAACCTGGAAGCACAATGAACTATATAACTACGAGCTCATTAAGAAGATAATGGAATGATAAGGAACGTGAACTGAACATAATGATACAAACCTGAACAATAACAAATTTACGCTTGCACTTCTGAACTATTTTCAAGAATGTATCACATGCCATGTCCTGAAAGGCAAAAGTAAGTATTATGCAAGAACACTTGGACTAAAAAATTGCTAGCTTGGGCAGATGAGCATTCACTTGCATTCAAGAGGTTATATAAACCTTATTCTCGGACTTTAACAGCTAATAATACATTTTTAATACGAACTTCCACCTTAACTAACCGTATCTCAGAAAATCTAGAGTTTGGGAGCGGTACCTGAACACCAGGATGCGTCTCATGCATAAACTCAAAAAGCTTATTCACAACTGTCTTCAGAAACTTCCAATGGGCCCTTAAAAACCTTGGATACTGACCAACGACATACCTGCAGTTAAGTATGCATAAATCTAGTCTTTTCCCTTGAGAGAAATAGGATATACTACATAATAGAAGTTCAGCACCATGAAGAAATTCAGCAGAATATGAAGGACCAAACTTACATAATGTTGCTAGCAATGACAGCTTTATTGTCTTTTCCCTTGGTAATCTCACATAAGCTTAACAAATCACGAATGACCATGACCAAAAATCTATTTTCCTGAGAAAAGAAAACATGTAACTCGAATCATTCGTTAGCAGAGAATCAAAAGGTTGAACACCGTCCCAGGAAACAGTAAGCAGTCAGTAAATACTGATAAATCATGAAATGTGTGGTGGCAATGCCAGAAAACAATTAAGATTAAATTTCACACTGCCAATCTTTTTGAATAAGATATCTTCAAAGAATTAAAGGTATACTAGCAAATTGATGGAAACGAACTGTATCAACAAATCAGTTTTTGTGAAAAGGAAAAAGGAAACAGTCTGAGCTCTGGTAACAAAATTTACCTGATCTTCTGCCATAGATCCAGAAATAGACCCAATAGCCCAGCATAGTGTATTCAAATTGTTCCATGCCCATTCCTCCCCGTTTAATTGTTTGTTTAGCTTCCTCAACATCTTTTAAAGGGACAATCAGATGTTTAAATTAGCACAATAGCATGAAACAGACTAAAAAACATCTACCATAAAAAAAAAAATCATAGCTAATAACACGTCAATGTTTAAGTTTCTAAATTTAAGATACAACTACAGAAAATTGCATCCATAAACACCATATATGACCATAAACCTCTCCCTTCCCCCAGCTGTTAATCCTCAATATTTCACATATCAACATGCACATACCAGTATAATCAAGGTCACACTTTACCTGCTTCTCAGTATCATCATGATCAAGGTGTGAAAGGTAGATTAATGTCTCCCGCATTATCTGCAATTAGAATATTTCCCAGAATTCATGACACTGCTGGTATATATGATATATCTAACCTAAAGAAGAGTAATATGAACTGGACAAGAATTCAGTACCTTATACTGAACAAGAACATCATTGTCCTTCATAGTTTCACGGACAATGTTCCCATTTTCATCTTCAACAATGAGCACTTCTTCAGGCTTGGCCATGCGGTTAATCATTAACCCTCTTAATTTGGACATTGGGTTAGAATAAAGTTGACGCCGTTGCAGGACTTGAGGCATCTGGGACTATGCAAATCACAGGTAGTAACCCAAATTAAGCAAAGAAAGTAACTAATACAATATACAACCAGACTATCAACCCTTCAACATTACGTATGAATATAAAAAAAAAAATATCCGTATCAGTCTAAGGAATCCATCCTACCAGCAATCCCATCAGGTTTACACTTGCTGCAGGGTTATCAGAATTATGATGTGCATCAAACAGCTCCAAAACCAACGTGTTCCAGTAGTCCAAACAAACCTGCTCAATCCACACACAAGCAAAAACTGACATTTTTAGATGGCGAGCAAAGGGCATAAAAGGCTTACTAAGGGAAAAATAAAATATACAACTGTATCAGCAGTTTACATACCTTAAAGACTTCAGTGTCATCAACATATGATATATTGATGAGATATTCGAGACCCGTTAGTAATAAGGCGACAGTATCTGGCGCTGATTCCAAGACTCGTATATGAAACTGCAAAGAAATACGAGTTGCACAAACAAACAAAAACAAATAGTTAAGAGATAGATGATGAGTGCTGGAAGCATTAAAACGCAAACCAGAATTCCAATAACCCAGAGACTAGATATCTAACTCAAACAAAGAAAAGGATTTACCTTGAAAAACGAAGTGAAAAAAAGTGCCAGATTCTGGATAAATGCCTAAAGGTGTCATAAGAAACACAGTTCAAACCTTGATAAGTTAAATCAATGGACTGCCTCTAAACCAAATGGACAAAAAATACTTACTTGTTCTTCATCACTTCCGTTTGAATATGCCTCAGGAATATTTGTACTCGGTGGAAGAATGGTCTGCAAACATGAAAACAAGTGTAGATCATCAGGCACGAAGCCAAGATAAGCATAGAGTAGACCAAATTACTACACTCATTCACTAGAAGAATCGGAATGTCAATGAAAAATATATGATAATAAAAATAGAAGCAACACAAGAAGATAACTAAAATACCTGCAGCTGCCCTATAAATATGGTGTACATCTTGACATATTGGACATTGTAAAAATCTCCGAAGTTGAGAGCTGCAACCTGTCAGAAAAAGTTCAAGCCAGCAGAAAATTAAATAACGAATTCAATTGGCAATAAGAAAGCTGAACAAAAATAGGAAGTACCTCGGTCAGACACTGAAGCGTGAGATTCCTATATGCTGGTACAGGAAAAAATTTAAGGAGGGTCTCAAGCTGTAAACAACCAGAGCAAATATCAGAACATAATTGTGATACAAATCAACACCAATAACTATCTTATTTTAAATGTATTAACATCGATCTCTCTATGGTTTAAGTACTTTACCAAAGGAGACTCAAAAATATAGCCTAACGGAATCCATGAAAGATAGGCATGCAAAGCAGAGAGTGTTGAACGTATAAGATCCTGTCTTTGAGAAGCTGAGAGGACATAGAGGCATAACTCGTGAATGAGTTTAAACTCGCTGCACAGAAAAAAAAAGCACCAATAGATAAATAAAAATGCTAGATCCGACGTCACTTAAGTTAACATATCCAAGATACTTAAACTGTTTGAAGAACAAATATTTCACAGACTAAATATAAGATTCTCAAAAGTCTGGCATACCTGTTTAGAGACTGTTTCAGTTCTTTAATCTTCTGCTGAGTCATTTCTCCTCTGGAGAAATCAAAGACCTCTTCGCTCAGGAGCTGACAAAGGAAAAAGTGTTATTGTTTCCAGTGAGAACCAATTACAATCATGTAAGTATTCTTACTTTCAAAATGATCATGCAATTTTCGCAGATAGTTTCGCTAGTTTTAGCAGCCGCGACTAGATCGGGAATGAAGCTTGTCCACTTTGCCGGCCAATCATGCTTCACTATCTGTGAATGTATCACAATATATGTTATGCCAGAATATTAAAAAGATCAACGGGGTGGGATGAGCTAGCGGTTGGAACCAAATCCGTAAGCATAAACGAAACTGACAACAACTACAGCAAATGCATTGGGTATTATTAAGCAGATACCTGAACCAAGATAACATTGAGCTTGTTTACATAAAGCCTTTCTGATCTGAAAGATGCTTCATTACTGGAGAGCTGCAAGGCAATATCATTGTTAGCATAGCTTCCAAAGTTTAATCCAGGGAACAACCCAATGCCTCAAGAAGTATATACCTGAACAATAACCTCCGAGATGTAATTTTTCATTCCATCTCGTTGTTCAACAGGTAGTGCATTCCATCTGTACTTTATAACACCTTCTAGAACCTGATAGCGAATCACAAAAGGATATTTCTTTGTCAAGTATCTTACAAGTACAGTTTTTAATTAACAGTACAATAGTTCTATTAAAATATGCCAAAGATTTTTCAAGCAAGAACCATTCTAAATAACCGTATTTCTATGCCAACTTTTCACTAAAATAAATAGCACGGGTTAGTGCATACTACTCATTGATCAACTAAACAATAACACCCAGAGAGATAATTTCATATCCTATAATCAACAGATGTCAGAGCCTAAAAACTTAATTATTCGCAAGTCGCAACGGATCTTTATATTTGTTTGTTATACAGCATCTAACACTGCATGCCTTACATCCGTCAAAGTAACATCAGACAGCATTACGCTAAGGATATATAAAAGTAAGAAAGGCTAGAAGAGTATATAATACAGCAAGAGTGATGATGAAATTTACCTGAAGGGCAAAGAACTTAGTATCCATGCTCTTTGTGTTCTGAAGAATGTGTACAACTTGGAGCCACATATCAGGATTAGCTTGCAAATCCCGCAGAATCTGGTCAGCAGCAGCTCTCTGTACATGTTCGTGAGCAATATAAAATTAATTCAACTTAAAAGAAAAAAAAAAAAACTCAGATGCAAATGATATGAATATCAACATTGACACTTAACTCTGTGATTAAGTCATTAAAAAAAACATTAAAAAAAATCTTAACAAGCTTTCACTTCTTAAAACAAATGTATTCAGCTTATGCCTATTCTCATAGAGCTTTGAGTACTCAAATAAGAAATGAAACGAATCATGGAGAACCAATTGAATATCTCAATAACCGAAAAAACAGAACGAA
The DNA here is from genome assembly GCA_932364175.1 of Eruca vesicaria subsp. sativa. Taxonomy (NCBI): domain Eukaryota; kingdom Viridiplantae; phylum Streptophyta; class Magnoliopsida; order Brassicales; family Brassicaceae; genus Eruca; species Eruca vesicaria. The sequence continues at coordinate 477,611 of CAKOAT010508488.1, forward strand.
GTCACTTCCAGCAACCTAATGAGCAACTAAATAGAACTCTCGCTTAAGCTAAATCACGCTTATCGTTTCGTCAAAAGCGGAGAGAAATTGAACAAACCTCTTGCTTAGATCCGGTGACGAAGAAGGCGGCAACGGTGGCGTCGAGCACGGCGACGTCAATCGGCTGGCTCAAGTCTCTTAGCTTCTCGGCCGCCATGGCGTGCGGAGAGATGAGCAAAGTAGAAGTAGAATGTTACTGTTTTAGCAAGAGTGTGAGAAGAAAACCCTAGGAGGAGAAGAGAGATAGATGAAGGGGGGAGGCAAACTCTAGAGAGAGAAAAGGAGGGAGCAATATAGAGAGAGAGATTTCTCGAAGACAGCTTAAAATTGACGCAGACGAGTGAACTTTGAAATTTATTTATTTTTCCTCGAGTAATTATTTTATATTAACTTTTTTCCCTCCTCTCTAAACTATGTTATCTCTTTGAAAAATTCTAAAAAAAAAAAATTGTTAGAGACATACACTCTTAAAAAATAAAAATGACCAAAATAAATCTTTAAATATTTTATCAAAAATAAGTGATTATATATATATACCTCTTGAGTTAATTAATTATAGTTTTTTTTTGTTTAGAGTTGATGATCAGAATTTTGGGGATAGAATTAAAAAAAAAACAAAAAAAAAATCTTAAAATTTTCAAAGAAAAAGGCTATTTTGGTCATTTTAGTTTTTAATAGAGTGATATAAACTATAGAACAGTTTTTAAATTTTTATTACACTATAGGACCGTTATTGTTTTTAAGGTAGTTTTTTACACCTACAAACTAACTAAGTTTATTTTTTGCAACTAAATGGATCCTACAACTTTTAATCGTATTTTTCTTCTCTCTCTATCACTTAAAAACAATTTTAATGATAGAGAAAATCCAAAAACAAAATCTGGAAGACAATAATATTAATGGCAAAAATAGATGAAATCAACCCACAATCTCTTCGTACCCACCATGATTCATCACCAAAAACAAAATTTGGAAAAAAATGATTTTAATATAAGTTTCATCTTTTAAATGATAGATTTTGTTGAGTTTTTGATGAAATTGGATGAAGCCAATGCAAAAAAAAACAATTTGTTGCTCGACGAAAGAGGAACTCGATAGCCTCGGCAAGAGCGGAGCCACTACACGAAAGATGAAGCTGATAATGCGACAATATAAGGTTTAGCAGTGAACCACCAGAGTGATTTTGGCATATTTAGGAAAAATGGATTCATCAAATTATTACTTTTTAGTTTGCAAATTGATTGTTTGCAAGTAGATCTACGAATTTGCTACCAAAACAACATGAAAACACATCAAATTTAGATGATTTAGAAAGATACATTGTTTACGCCGTCAAAATTTTACAGAAACCCTAAAATATTGATAGGTAGAAGATGAGTTAATTACGATTTTGTCACTAGTGAAAAATATAAAAATGGCAAAAATATTTACATTTGATTATATGTGTACATGTGTGCGAAAATTGTATGTGTACATTTACTAAGATACACTAAAAGCTTAGATACAAGTGACATTATTTTATTTGGTTGTGTAATGATCCGATTACAAACTTCATTCCTTTAATTTTATTTGTTTAAGATTTGGTGTTCTTGGAAAACCTTGTTAGGGTATACACAAACAAGTGTGTACATATATGTACAACATGGTCAAGTTTCGTGTACAAACCTTAATTTTTTTTTTACTTTTTCATTAGTTATGTGAATTATGAAAATAATATTGTCTTCTTCTTTGGCCATTATCGACCATAAACCTTGATCTCTGCCTCTCTCGCCTATTTTTACGATTCTTTACATTCTCTACTTGTTTTTATGTATTCTATCCAGATTCATGATTTTGCATTTAAAAGTTTGAACAAAAGTGATTTTTTTTTCAAGTTTGTTCCAAATCGGCATCCGAATCCAGATTGTTTGAACAAAAATTAAATACGAGATCTATTTGAACAAAAAAAATCGAAGAACCATATTTGATTTTACATAAAGAATAATGAATTTGAGAGGAAGAAAACGAAAAACAAAATTAAATGGGATCCATTTTGTTAATATTTTTGAAACGTTAAGCTCATGCAAAAAAAAGTGATTTTTTTTTCAAGTTTGTTCCAAATCGGCATCCGAATCCAGATTGTTTGAACAAAAGTGATTTTTTTTTTCAAGTTTGTTCCAAATCGGCATCCGAATCCAGATTGTTTGAACAAAAATTAAATACGAGATCTATTTGAACAAAAAAAATCGAAGAACCATATTTGAGTTTACATAAAGAATAATGAATTTGAGAG